>JZLH01S0523695.1:1726-14073 GCA_001188425.1 Eucidaris tribuloides
GTGATTGTCGGGGAATAAGTTTCTTGCCCCCCCCCCCCCAATTCCAAATTCTTGTGCACGCCACTGAAAAGGGGACACTTGCAACGTGCAAACTACTGTATACCATTATCTCTACTATAAAACTGTGTATAAAAATGGTACAATCGAGAGAAATTATTTGAAGTATCATTTTCTCGAACAGTAGGCCCAGCTACGCAAATGCAGCACGCTCAGGAGCAAGGAAGAAAGAGTCTGTACCTGCAATTATCATGAAATTCACTTCGTATCAACAAAGTCTGCGATGATGCGAAACAGAAGACAGCTGAAAGGAAAAGGAGTTGTTATTGTAGAAGACTTGACTAAGAGAAATGCCAATCTTCTATCGCAAACATCGCTAAGTGAGAAAGTGACGGCAACATGGTCGTATGATGGTAGAATCTATGCAATGATAAAAACTACAAATGGATGTGAGATGAGGAAGCAAATCACAGCTCCTTCGGATCTCAGATGTTTGTAAATATATTCCATTCTTGCCATCACCCTGAAGAATTACATGTACATTGTACTTTATCTCTACTTATCCCTATCCCTCTGCTTAAAGTGATAGGCTAACATTGTGGAGCTTCAATTTAAAAAAAATGTCAAACTTTGATATCTGAGCTACATAGTAGCTAATGGACAAATAAACACCCTAGAATACAAAAGTTTGGAAAGTTACACTGCCAATGGTAAGTTATGCATGAATAAACAATTAAAACTCGGGGCGAGTTTAAATAGCCTAGGTGTACACACAGTAAGTCTATGGGAGGAAATGGGCAAGTGAATCTGGTCAACTTACGATTTTCACTTTTTTTAAAGCACTAAATAATCATTTTGAAATACAATTTTTTCAGGGCTCCATTTTTAGATCTCATCAAAGACACTGGTAGCATGGGGAATCATGTGGCTCAGATTTTTTTAACTGTGGTAAATGTTAGCCAATACCTTTAATGATATATACTTGTATATGGTATCCGATGGTCATCAGTTGAACAGTATTTCCCACCACTTGTATGTTTATTGACTTACTTAGCTATTTTTTTAAATTCGTATTTAATTGTACTTTGTGTAGTTAAATGTTTTATGTGTCTCAATGCATGACCGTAGATTGTATGCGTTACTACTGAATAAATTTGATTTCACTGAAATATCTGAAATATTGTCTCCAATCAACAGTGAGGATGAATGTTATGGGCCAAAACAACGTTTTTACTCACCAGAAGAGTTCAATGATTATATTAACGAACACTTGAAATATAATATCGATACCAAGTTTTCAAGTATTCATGTGAATTTTAGAAGTATAAAAAAAAAAACATAGATTGTGCTAATTTACTGTTTAATTTTGTAAATTTACAATTCTGTGCAATAGCAGCAACTGAAACTTGGTTGAAAACGAATGATGTTCCTTATAATATTAATGGCTATTCTTTTACGGGTAATGGACGGCAGGAGCGAAGAGGTGGTGGTGTGGGTGTTTACGTTCAAAATGATCTTAGCTTTTTTTGTAGATTGGATTTAAACGTGAATACAAATTACATGGAAAGCATTTTCATTGAAATAACCAATTTTAAACAAAAAATAATATTGGGTGTCATTTATCGACCACCCAGTGAACCAGTACAACCTTTTTTGGATTCTATGGTGGCAGTTTTAGATGTAATAAATCGAGAAAACAAAACAATCTATATCTTAGGAGATTTTAATATAAACCTATTAAATGCCACTTCTTGCCAAACTGCAAATGAGTTTTTGAACACCTTTACGATTTACTCAATGTTTCCTGTCATCCATTACCCTATACACGTGTTACTTAAACTTCAGCCACGTTAATTGATAATATATTCACAAATAAAATTGAAGACATTTCATCTGGTATTATCTTAGCAGATATCAGCGATCATTTTCCCACATTTTGCATATCAAATTGTCAGTTAAATAAAAGATCAAATACTGTATCCAAATGATTAATAAGTGAAACAAACATACAGCAGTTTATCCAGAAACTCACAAGTATGCATTGGTGTGTTGAGGTCGGTGAGATCCCAATCATAGCTAAACACACAAAAAAGTAACTACCCCCTTTTCAAAACATACCTAACTTTTTAACAAAACAAGTTTGTGCAAAATAATTTGGAAGGTGTTCCCACACTCATTGACTAACTTCTGTGTGACAATGTGATTCGGTCCGTTGGGCTCATGCCATGAATGAGCATGCATTAAAGGTAATGTCCACTTTTCAAAGTCACATACGTCATCTTTATGCCAAAATAATCGGTAAATAATGACATTTTCCCTTTATTTATAAAGTGTGCTCACTTCAACCATGTCCATGCGTCTTACAGACCTCTTATGTTCGTACAAGCACGTAAAGATACATTTTGGCTGAAAAAATTACGATTTTAAATTTTTTGCCCAGTAACTTAATGGATTTTACAATTCAAAATCGAGCAAAGCGGTGAAATTTTTAATTGCGCCTCAAAAAGTGCAAAGGACGTTATGAAGAGGATCAACGATAGATGATTAACGATGATAGCGATTACATCATTCACCAGAACAGATTTGTCCAAATCCTGCATCAAAAACCCCCCAAAATGATCCATGTGACTTTTGAAAAGTGACCTTTTTGCCTTTAATATGTGCTCACTCATGCATGACTTGACGGATCAACCACATTTTCTCACAGAATTTAGTCAATTAGTGCAGAAACATCCTTGCCAAATTATTGTGCTCAACACCATTCTTTTATAAAGTTATAGTATTTTGAAAAAGGGGTTAGTTACTTTTTTTGTTGTGTTTATAATATTTTCTTAGATCAGTTTATGAAATTATACGATGAATTTTTTTCCGTTGAAAACTACTTCTTATTCCAACAAACGAAAGGATAAACCATGGTTTAATACAAATTTACGTAAGATGTGTAAAAAGAGATGACAATTGTACCGAAAGTATATTAAGAACCGTACAGATTATAGATTGAGAGTTTATAAGGAGTACAGAAATAAAGCAAATAATGAAATCAAAAAAGTGAAAAATATATATTATAAGAACAAATTTAATGAAAGTACAGGAAACATGAGAAACACATGGAAAATTATTAATAATGTCTTGGGTAGTAAATCAAAGAAAAACAATATTGAGAGTGTAAAAGTTGATGACGTATTTATTACACAAGATAGTGATATTTCTCAAGCTTTTAATGCTTACTTTGTTAATGCTGCTTTCAAATTAACTCAAAATGTGCAATATAATACACCCAATGGTTATCGCCAATATTTGGTAAGGAATGAATTTTCTGCATTTTTTAACCCTATCACATGCAAAGAGATTATTGACATTGTTTGCAATCTTAAAAATGATTCAAGTGCAGGGTTTGATGGAGTTGAAATTCGTTTAATAAAAAAAGTAATATATATCATATGTTATCAATTGTGCAATATATTCAACTGTTCATTATCCAAAGGTATTTTTCCTGCGAAAATGAAAATTGCTAGAGTTGTGCCTGTTTATAAAAATGGAAATGAGGACACTTTGAAGAATTATTGCCCAATATCTGTATTATCAGTTTTTTCAAAGATTTTAGAGAAGAGTGTTTATAATAGACTGATACAATTCCTGAACCAGTATAATATCATAAATGATCATCAATATGGATTCAGAGAGGGGTACTCCACATCTTCTGCTTTAGTTGACTTTCTTTCTAAAGTATCGGGTGCCTTGGATGAGAGAAAATCCATGCTTGGCTTATTTCTTGACTTAAGCAAGGCATTTGATACTTTAGACCATGAAATTTTATTGGATAAACTATATAATTATGGTATAAGAGGGATTTTGCTTGATTGGTTTGATAGTTATTTGAATAATCGTAAACAATATGTTGTTGTTAATAACCATAAATCAAATCTAAACAATGTAAGATGTGGAGTGCCCCAGGGATCTATACTCGGTCCATTATTGTTTCTCATTTATATAAATGATATTTGTAATGTGTCTAACACCTTAAAATTTATTCTTTTTGCGGACGATACCAGTGTGTTCATGTCAGATAAAGATCTAAATTTGTCAACAGTAAGATTCAATCAAGAAATATCTAAACTCGCTTGTTAGTTGTAAGATAATAAACTTATTTTAAATATCCAAAAGACAAACTATATGATTTTTTTTACAAACAAACATATTCAAAATGATGACATTGTTGTAAAGATTAATGACAATGAAATCAAACGTGTATACTCTGTAAAATTTCTGGGTGTCATGACTGATCACAAATTGACATGGCATGAACACATTGGTGTCGTCTGCAACAAGATTTCAAAGAGTATTGGTGTTATGTACAGACTCAAGATGTTTCCACAGAGTATTTTAATTATGATTTATAATGCCATAATCTTGCCATACTTAAACTATTGTAACATTGTTTGGGCAAATTCTTCAGATTACTACATGTTAAGACTTC
Organism: Eucidaris tribuloides; assembly: GCA_001188425.1. Lineage (NCBI taxonomy): Eukaryota > Metazoa > Echinodermata > Echinoidea > Cidaroida > Cidaridae > Eucidaris > Eucidaris tribuloides. Next base: position 6,201 of record JZLH01S0523695.1, read on the forward strand.
ACAGGCTACAAAAGAAAGCAATTAGAATTATATCTAACTCTCCTATGTTAGCCCATTCCCAGCCAATATTTTTCCGTCTTCGTATCCTTAATGTTTTTGATTTAAATGAGTTCAATATTGCCATTTTCATGTATATGTGTTTTAGGAATATCATTCCTGCTCACATTTCTAGTAAGTTTTGCCTAGCTAATGAAATACATTCATACAACACAAGAAGTTCATCAAATTTTTATTACCCACAAATAAGAACTATGATATCAAAGAATTCTATTTATTTTAGGGGTCCAAAAGTATGGAATGCTTTATCTGCTACTGTTAAAGATAGCCCAACTTTAAATTCATTCAAAAGGAGACACAAAGCCATTTTTTTGCAAAAATATTCTCAGTGATGTACATGTATTTATTCATGTACAGGTCACATAACCTTTTCAGGCACCTTTTGTTGTTGTTGTTGTTTGTCTTTGTCTTTGTCTTTTAACATTTAATATGATACATACATGTATTAGGGGTTGGCATTTCATAAGGCTTTTTACTGCTCTTTCAGCCAACTCCTCATTCTCATTACTTTTTGTATGTCTATACGTCTAGTTTTAAGTTTTGTACGTGTAGAGTTTTGATTGTATATTGTATATTTCTACATGTATTTTTTTTGTATTTATATGTTTTTAATGATGAATGAAATAAAAGAATCTGAATATGTATTTGGTATAATACATTAACGCATTTAAGCACAAGTGATGACCTTTGACCTCAAGTAACTGTGGAACAAATTCGGTTATCATATTCGACTCCAGTCAGGAGATATGCGTGAAATACGATTTTTCTTTGTGACGTCATAGATGACGTCAAAACAGATTGGCATGGAAAGTGATGCCTGAAAAGTTATCTACGTCCCATCGGCTATCAGAATATGCAATAGAAAGTATGGGTCACCATTAATTCTAGGAAGTTATGAGTGATTTAAAAATGGTCGTCATTCACTACGCGCGCATGCGCGCGCATTTACGTTTTTCGAGCGTGTAAGCAATATTTTGGGTTCTGGTGGGTGGAAAATGGTTCTAAATGACGTAGAATTCAGTTAGACATCGAAAACCATCGAAAAAATTATGTTATTCTGTCCGGAAAGGGGTGCGCGCGTATCAAAATGCTCCAAATGACCTGAAACATGTAGTACTGTTAAAAAGAAGTCATTTGGAGCATTTTAAAATTTTGACGTACCCGTACGCACGCATCGTGGCGCGCACGCGCACTTGATTAGGTCCAGTAGTTGACACTTGACCTCAATTTTACGTTGGTACAATGTGATTGCCTGATTGTATTTCAATAATAAGATATTGACAAATGTCTGTTTTTGCTAATGACGTCATAAATGACGTCACGGATGGTGTTTGACATAAACATGATTACCATGCCTTGGTATTTACATGGGACATAACTATGTTAAGTTACAAGGTTATTAAGACTATCGTTCTTGAGTTACCGTTGAAACAAAAAGTGACCAGAAAGAAGCACAAATAAACAAACAAACAAAGTAAGAAAAAAAAATCGTACAAACTCTATGGTGATCCGCGGTTACGCGGATCACCAATAATATCACTGAACCATATTAAGATCATTTTCACGCTAGTTTTAACATTGTACAAGATCTACATATTAAATTAACAAGGAACTGTTTCAATCCGGACTACAGAAATCCAGATTTTCTTTCAAAATCGATAAATAAGATTGTATTTTATATTTAAAAAGTTACATCACAATACACTTGCATTGCTATGTTTTTTTTTCTTAATACACGGCTATCATTTTCTCATGCCTAAAGAATTTTAGTGGGGGGGGGGGTTCCTGCAGTTCATCAGCACATGGTCAAATGGAACATTTTAGACAATTTTTTTTAATGACGCCAGAGACCATTCTTTCAGGAAAAATATTTTGATTTATTTATATTTCAAGGTAAGTTTATGACACATGAGCTATTTTCATCTTTCATGTCAATGGTTTAAAAAACTATAAAAACACAATTTAGTAGTTGAAAATTATCAATATACATATAGCAATAAAACAATAATGATTTGAAATAAAATCAATGAATAGCCTTTCTCCTTTCTTCTCCAAGGCGGATAGTCTAAAACACAAACTACACTTGACCATTTACTTTAAAAAAGTTTCTTTTGCTAAAGGCTACTATACGGGTATTTTCTTCTGTACACCAGTGTATCTACACAGTGTCAATTTTAGGCGTCCAAAAGGGTTCCACTAACCATCCGAACCCACGAGAAAAGCTTTTACACCCAGCACCTGATCAAACAGCCCGCCCGCTACGTAATCTTCCTTTTGATTATACACCTGGGTGGACAAACGTAGGTACTGATTTGTCTTATGCATATCTTCTGTTATCATGACGTGAACTCCATGCTTTCCTATGGCTTGTATTAGCTTGGTGCAACCGAAGTCTAAACCAGTATTGCCATATTCAGTCAACAGTTTCGGCGTCTTGGGCAGGACAACAAGACACATGAAAGGCACCCTCAAATCTTCAGGCAAATACACGCGTTCCGTCTTCCAAGCCGCTGCCAACATGTCGGCTGCCCAATCTTTTAGTTCTGTGTTATAGGCAGTTATTTTTTCCTGGAAGGTATAGAAACAATAAGATCAATCATCAAAATAAACTAATGACCCAATTCGAAGTTGCAATTTGCGCATGTCCAGATAAAGGTTGTTTCAGAACTAGTTGGGTAAATACTGGTTTGACAAACACCAGATAGGTCTTCATGCAAGTTAAAGGTAAATGACATGATTGGGGGTAGTCCTCAACTTGGGCTGAAGCTACTCTAGAATCAAGTAAACTATGCAAGGATTCTCCTGTGAAAATCTTGTAGTCAAACGTTGACTCATTCTAAAATAAACAATGACAATATCACTCGTAGCAGGGAAACCTGCTGTGTGGCTCTAAATGGGGCTTATTTTTATCGTGCCCGGATAAAATCAAAATACTCCTATGTTAATGCTTGATTCTCCTTACGTAAACAAATTACAGACAAATCCTCCCAGGTGGGAGATCCACTCCTGCTGGTATAGTTGGTATATATTTCAACTCATTTGGTTCTTGAGGCATTTTCAAGTGTTCCCAATCATGTCGCTAACCTTTAAGGGGTTTGTTGTAGAACCATTTTTGTCACAATAGCGGAACCATTTTAGCAGAATTACCCTTTTTTTTTTGGGGGGGGGGGGGGTGTTGCGGCACAAATTGTCGCCGCGTCACAAATTGTCACCGGCGACAATTTGTGACGATTTGTGAAAAACCTGACGGCACAAATTGTCGCCGGCGACAATTTGTGCTCGAAGGTTGACAGCACAAATTGTCGCCGCGTCACAAATTGTCGCCGGCGACAATTTGTGACGATTTGTGAAAAACCTGACGGCACAAATTGTCGCCGGCGACAATTTGTGCTCGAAGTTGACAGCACAAATTGTCGCCAACCATGATCAAATTACATTTGATTGTTTGTAGGTATGTGGGTGTATGCCAGTATAATATGTTTGTGTGTTTGTGGGTGTATGTGTGTGTGTCTGTATGTGTCTGTATATGTCTGTATGTTTGTCTGTTTGTGTGTCTGTGTATTTTTTGGTGTGTTTGTCTGACTGTGTGTCTGTCTGTTTGTCTGTATGTATCTGTGTATCTGTGTGTCTGTGTGTGTCTGTATGTGTCCATGTGTATCTGTGTGTCTGTATGTTTCTGTTTCTCTGTGTCTGTTTGTGTGTTTGTATGTGTTTGTATATGTATGTGTGTCTGTGTGTATGTCTGTATGTCTGTATATACATGTGTTTGTGTATGTTTGTGTGCACATGTTTCGTGGGTCTGTGTGTCTGTTTACTTTGTCCGTGTGTGTATGACTGCGTGTCTCTGGCTATGTGTATCTGTGTCTGTATAATATGTCAACTCTGATTTCTAATACCGATAAGACTCTGTATGAAGTTCCAAACTTCTCAGAATTGTGTGTTTCATTGATTGTGCTAATTTATGAAAAAAATATTTAGAATTACACAAATGTCACAGCACTATATCTTGGCTAATTCCGTTTTTATCATCTGATTATGGTGCTTAGTCTTTCAAACTTCTATACAGAATCGTTAAATTCACAGACACAGACACAGAGAACAAACAAACATGCAGACACGTTCACACCAACACACACAAAGACACAAAGACACACAGACACATACAGACACACAGACACCCACAGCCATACACAGACACACTTACAAACACACACAGACATACAGACCCGCCAAAGACAAACACACGGACACAAATAGACACATGCATATACACACAGAGATGCACATGCACACCCCGTATACATGTAAACCCATATACCCACACCTATACTACCAACACTTAGACACACAGAGATACACACACAAACACACACAAACACACGGACACATAGACACATACAGACAAACACAGGCAGACAAACACACATGCACATACAGACACAAAAACAGACAAAACAGACCCACACCTAGACACATAAATACATACAGAGACACACAGAGATATACACAGACACTTACAGACACACACATACACATACACACACCCCCCGCGCGCAAACACACACACACACACACACACACACACACACACACATACGCTTCTACACGTAACTTTTCAGACCGGTAGCTAAATACGCACTGAACCTAAATATTAGAACTGAAATGTACGTAGCATCTCTTGATAGAACTGACAAATAAAGTTGATTAAATAAACGTCTAAACATCATTATACCCCGTGGGATGTGAAATTATCATTATTTCATCCAAACTACGAACTGACGATGTGTTGCTGTATTTTGATTAAGATCGTTGCTAAAATACGCGTTTGTCCGATCCGATTATGGCATTAGTTGCATGGAGATTATCTTAAGTATGAATCAAAGTTTCTTTTCAGTAAAATGCTTTCTTTGGTAGATCTTAAATTGTTTTTGTGAAAAAAATAGCTTGCCTTCGCACTTTCGTTGGAGTGGAATTTTAGAATTTAATGTCTGCACTGACTCCGTTCCTTTTTACTAATGCTATCATTTATTCAATTTCCATAACCCTTTCAGGACCACACTCAAGATATCACGTTCAAACTCGCCTTCGTACTGAGAGGGTTAAATATAGCCGACTTTTTTTTATTCCAAATAGTATGTCTCCCAAGTTTATTTATATATTTCCAATGGCTACGTTGTTGGCTATGGCCAGTTTAAAATGGAAATCGAGGAAATCCCCCATTATGTTATTTTAAATACAGGTTTTAATTACTCAAAACACCCGACGGTAATAGGATTGGTAAGTTTTCATTGTAATTCATTTGGCTGTTCAGGCTTTTTATCTTTTCCCCCATCATGTACGGTGACTGCCCTTTAACCCTTTGCGCGCTAATGTTGTATTTGTGGATAATCGTCCAATTAAACTGAACAATCATAATATTCATTTTTCTCCTTCACCTTTGTACAGAATACACACACACAAAAAAAAACACAGCTGGTGTGCTTCGGTAACTTAACTACCGTTTTCAATACCGCAATAAGGAAAGCAAAATCCAAAGAAGTTATGAAAAGAACAATTGTCAATATTATCCCATCAAAGTAAATAGATAATTTGGCATTGTGTGGGATGAGCAAATTGCACGTGGTTACTTTATGACTAATGTCTTTGGCCAAATACCCAGATAAATCACAACTGGAACAATGACACTGAGTTGCATACAGCTACAGATTATGATAATGAATGGTTCTGCAGACAAAAGGTCCTTTTGCAACAAAACCCATTATTTTTGTCGAATCACTTAGGAAAAAATGATTAAAAGCACCAGAAAAAAAATTGTACCATAAACATCACGGTAAAAACGCATTAACGGTGCTAAACTATGCAAATGTACAATTAAATCTTGAAATAGAATATTGTATCCTACCACACGTACATTTCCTACCATTTTATGGTCATCGATTGTAATGATTCACAATCCTACGCTTGCAAAATTGTAACGGTTTGAAATTCTGGAGTGCAAAGGAAACTTACTTTTCCCCTCCTTCCACAGCTATCCGGAAAAAAATATAATAGTAATAACAGTAGTAGTAGTAGTAGTAGCAGTAGTAGTAGTAGTAGTAGTAGTAGTAGTAGTAGTAGTAGTAGTAGTAGTAGTAGTAGTAGTAGTTAATAGTAGTGATATCAATATTATTATCATTACTATTAATATTACTTCTACTACTACTACTACTACTACCACTACTACTACTACTACTACTACTTCTACTACTACTACTACTTCTACTACTACTACTACTGCTACTACTACTACTACTACTACTACTACTATGATGATGATGATTATTATTATTATTACAGACAGACACACAGAGATGCACATCCCGTATACACGTAAACTCATATACCCACACTTAGGCCTGCTACCAACACAAAGACACATTCAGACACACAAAAAAGATACGCAGACACACACAAACACATTCAGAGACACACAAACATATACACAGACACTTACAGACACATACATGCACACAAACACACACAGACACACAGAAACACACAGACAAACACGCAAACATACACACAGATACACACACAAACACATATACATGTACACACATACAAACACAGAGATACATAAGACATACAGACAGACACATACAGACAAACACAGGCATATCCACACAAACAATCAGACACATACAGACGCAAGGACACATACAGACAAACAAACAGATACAGATGCAAGGACACATACAGACAGACAAACAAACAGACACATACATACACATACAGACAAACACAGACATATATAGACACAAGCTCGGACACATACAGACACACACAGACACATACATACAGACACACAAAACAGACACATACAGGCAAAACACAGACATATACAGACACACAGACAAAACAGACAGACACACAAAACATGCACACAAATCAGACACACACAGACGCGAAGATACACACACGAACAAAACAGACACAAAACAGACACATGACTCACACAGACTGGCACACACAGACACTTGACACACATGAAAACAAAGACACATAAACATATATAAACACTCAGAAAGACACCCACAGACACACGACACACGCTTACACACAGATACACAAACGAACAGACATACACACAGGCACCATTGACCTATTAGGCACACACAGACACTTACAGACACGTGACACATACACACAGAGGCACACACATATATAGTGAGTGCCGACAGCTTTTGGCGGTGGCGACAATTTGTGCCGTTAAGTTCCGTTTTCATGGCACAAATTGTCGCCAGGGAGGCCAAAAAATGGAATCAGCAAGAGCGTCACAAATTGTCGCCGGCGACAATTTGTGCCGCAACAGGGGGGCTAATGAGAACCTTTTGGATCAACAAAAGTTTCTTGTCAGCACCGTTGTGAACAAAATGGTTCTCCTACGAACCTTTTGTACGTAAAAATGGTTCTAAGTAGATCTGCTATTTGTGACAAAATTGAGAACCTTTTGAGAACTTTTTTGCTTAGAGTGTCACCCCTAAGGATAACTCCCTTGAGGACAACTCCCTCGGAGAACTACTTCCCGAGGACAACTCAGATTTTGTCAACTGGAAACATTGTTAAACTCCTCCGGAAGAGATGTCGTTAGGGAAGTTGTCCTCTGGGAGAGTTGTCTTCCATGGCAGCTGTCCTTCGGGGAGTTGTCCTTCGGGAGAGTTGTCTTCTATGGCAGCCATCCTTTGGGGGAGTTGTCCTTCGGGAGAGTTGTCCTTTGGGGGAGTTGTCCTTCGGGGGAGTTGTCCTTTGGGGGAGTTGTCTTCTATGGCAGCCGTCC
>JZLH01S0523740.1:16239-31358 GCA_001188425.1 Eucidaris tribuloides
AGCAGAAATCAAAGGAAATTCAAAGAGAGACGAAAAGAAAAACTACTACGGCGGGGTATTTGCCGGTGTATAAACCGCAACTTATTTTGTCCGCGTCGGAAAGTCGGGAAAAAGGGGGGTGCGTTACATACAGCGGTACAAGGCAAATTCGCGTTTAAATTCCCGGCCAACATAAATTGCCTGTAATTATGGGGTAGTTTAACAATGCGGCAAATAGCATTGCTTTAATCCAATTCTTCGCCATTAAAAAAGGTAATAAAAAACGAGTAGTTTTTGTTTTGTCAAGCAGTGCCCTTGACAAAAATTAGCCTTTTAAATGCGCAGTCGAGCCCGTATTCCGTTTTTAGCCCCGTTAGACATGAGATGCCCGGCCGAATATTGTTAGACTTGCCGTATTTGGTCAAAACGATTGGTCGGTGAGTTCCGTTTCTGGTCGTCAGACATCGATGCCGCGCGAATAATTTAGTTCCCGTATTTTGGTGCAAAAACGATGGTCGGGGGTTCGTTTCTTATCCGTTAGAAATGATGGCCGGAGAATACTTTAGGTTCCGCGTATTTTGGTCAAACGATGGTTGGAGGGTTCGTTTTTTGACCGCCGTCAGACAATGAATCCCGGCATGTATTTAGTTTCCGTATTTTTTGGTCAAAACGATGGTACGGGTTCGTTTCTTATCCGTTAGAAAAAAAAATGAATGCCGCCCGGAAATATTTAGTTTTCATAATTTTGTCAAACGATGTCGGGGTTCGTTTTCTACGCCCGTCAGACACTGATTGCCGCGAATACTATTAGTTCTGTATAATGGTGCGAAACCCGATCGTCGTTTTTAACGTTATTTATCGGCAATTGATGTCTGACGGGTAATGAACGAACACCATCGTTTGGACGCAAAAAATACGTAAGATACAATATTCGCGCGCAATTCATTTCTAACGGGTAAGAACGAACCCCCCCGACCATCAGTTTTGACACAAAATTAACGGATACTAATACATGCGGGATTTCATGTCTGAGCGGGTAAGAAAAGAAACCACGAACCTCGTTTTCGACCAAGAATACCAGAACCTAAATATTCGCCGGCATTCATCGTCTAGAGCGGCCAAGATAGACGAACGCCCGAGCCATCGTTTTGACCCACTACACGGAAACAAATATTGCGGCAGGCATTCTGTCTAACGGGTAGAAACGAACCCCCGAACCATCGTTTTCTGAACCAGAGTGGCACTTTGGCACTCTGTAGGAATTGAGTATTTTGTAAATTACACCAGGTGTGTTTTGTACTAAAAGAATAAACACAGAATATCTAAACAAAGTTCTTGGCAGTGATTACTCTAGTGAAACATAGGCCTACACTCAAGTCCCTTCTATGACCATTGATCCATCATCCAAAATTTAAAGACCTCCACTGTAGCCCTTACTCAATAAATCAAAAAATCTTGCATTAATATCGATTGCAAGACATAAATAACTCGCCATATGACAATTCACCAGTAAATTTGAATGGTATGGTGTATCAAATTCCATACTTGTGGGAATTTGTAGCAATTTACTCATCTTGACCTTGAATATCAATTTTCAGAATGCCAGTTTCGCTCGCAAGAATAAGCTGTATTGTTCAGTGTTTTTTCAAGGAATGGAATTGATAACAGCAATATATAGGCTTACAAACTATGTGCAGTTTTTTCCTGTACATCAGTAAAGACCACAAAATACATGGAGCATTCACATTCATTAGTACTACTAGCACTGCTACAGGAGGTGAGTGTCAATACATTTCTGTTATTCTACATTCCATTTTCTTGAATTTTTTTTCTCAATGTTTTCCATTTTCTAACAGATTGCAATTCCATTTTCTTCTCTTTTTCTCATATTTTTGCTATTTTCTTTTACAATCACAATGGTTTTTACCCCTTTCTTAAAAAATAAAAATAAACACATTTATGGAAATTTACCTTTCATATACTGTACATGTAAGATTGTTTTTTGTGGTATTTGTCACACAAAATATAATACCAAAATCAATACTGTTATTTTAACCAAAACAACAAGTTATTTCTTTCTAAAACTTGTTAAAATTAAAATTTGGAAAATGAAAAATGAAACTTCTGCCAAAAAAGAACATTGCTCTCATGTTTTCTGTGAAATTCCATGCATTTCCTGCATTGCAAAAAGACAGTCTAATTTAGTCTTTCTCTGCATATGTTGCAACATAAAGTTATTGTGGAAAATACTCTTTTAAAACTAAAATACAACAATTATTTGCAAAAAAGGAAAACTTACTGGTAAAAAGGAAAGAAACAGGAGAAAAGAAAAGACTATTTGAGAAAGAAAGAAGATAACGAGAAAACAAAGAGAGAAAAAAGGAAAAGAATGATACATGTATAGTGCATGACAGATATTTCTTCATTGTAATATTTATTGAAATGCTTTGCAACTATTTTATACCATAATTCGATGGGTTTACTTGTACTGCATGTAATCTGAAAAAAAAGGAGAATATTGTTGTCACTGTAAATCTAATCTTACAACCAACAATCTTTATCTCACTTGCACTTTTATCCAAACTTCAATATGTTATTAGTTATGTATGTATGTATTAGTTATTAGTGATAATTAATTAACATGGAATAGTACATACTACAAACAATGTTTTGGATGAAGCGTACATGTACCTTTCCATTTAACTGTGTGTACCACAGCAAAGTTAGATTGACTTCACGAAAAAACATTGCTGTCATACACAAAGCCTCAAATAAATTCTAACAATGTTCTTGTTAATTATGATGTTATATATATCTCTAAATATCCTGCAAATTTTGACATAAATCATATGAAATATACAATAAATTAAATAAATCGAGTGAACAAAAACTTAATATAAACAACTAATTAATATTCAATCCAATTGGGAATGGGGGGCAAAAGTTTATAAAAAAGTTTTTGGTGCACTTTGCATGCAAAATTGCAATATGAATTCTAATAAATGTTAAGTTATAACAATATTTAACAAATAAAATTAAAACTTGTGCATCTATGGTTTTGTAGTGGCATAAAGTGCTTTCAAATACATTCTTGCATTGTTTTCTTGCATTGGCATAAATAATCGGGCATCGTCGATTGATATGTGCCATTAACACCAACAACAAAGTTTTATGAATTTTTAACACTGTCAAAATTATTGGGGAGAACAAAATTAGATTTGCAGTCCTGCACAAGTCGCCCCCCCCCCCCCCCCTCGTGTACCACTAATGCAAGGAATGGTAGATGAAAAAATGTGCAACACATTTATTTTGTTATGAAGAATTGAAAAACATGTTAACATGTTTAATGACAGACTTCAACATTAATAACAATGACACACACATCTAGTCTGGTCAAAACTAAACGCAACATAAAGAGTTTCCCTTGCTTTAAATTTCGAAACAAGTTCAGCAACAAGTCCACAACATGCCTCGATCGCCAAATCTAAACGTTAGAGTTAAAAACTTCCCCCATGGCGCTACGCCGCAGCCGCTAGGCGGTAGACCGCAGTGCAGCTGCAGCAAGCCACTTGCTTGGTGCTCGGCCGCCCGTTGTCGGCGCGGACATGGCGACACAGACTGGTACAGACCTGCGCGTGTACTCTGTGCAACAAACTCAACCGGCATTCTGTCAACTATAATTAACAATTATAATTTATCGCTAGTTTCGGACAACTTTTAAATGACTTACCAGCTAATAACTTGTTTCATACTCTACCCTTCCATAACAATATATCCATCGTATAATCCAGGTTAATTACACGTTCAAAATCCTTGTGTTGATACAGAACAACTGTCTATCCTCATTCCTCAAGTTCCAGAAAACTTCGGAAAGTTACATGACAGCGGATTCGATTGCATTGTGTGGATGGAGGGGCTCTGTGTCAATCAATCACCGACTACTAGTACAAGCGGATGCGACTGCTCAACACGTGTGAGGGCCCTCTTCTGAATTTCCTGCAGGTTCTTTGAATGACTAGACCCCACTCTGAAATGGGACAGTGCTTATGATTTTGCAATGCTATCGGGCCTTACCTAATAATTATATTATTGAATAATATGTAAAATTATTGGGCCTATTTCGAATTATGAAGAGGGGACTTTGAATTGAACTGAATATGGTTTATAATGGTGGTGTGCATGCATGGTTTTGATAACTCAGTACAGGCCATAGGTTTATTTATACAGTATTATTGCTATTATATGATTGTAATGATTTATATTCATATGTATTTTTATGTATTTTTTTTTGATGAAATGTGGAAATAAAACTAAAATTGACATATGTATACACACAGACATAAAGACACATACACACAGACACAGACTCACACACACACACACACACACACACACACACACACACACACACACACACACACACACACACACACACACACACACACACACACACACACACACACACACATACACACACACACACAGTCACACACACACATTTTTTTTTGTTTTTCAGTAATATTTATTTGATTCCATATCTCCGTAGCAATAACAAAAACAGAACAAAACAAAATACACAAATTTTTACATCCATTTTGAAAATAACAATTACACAATCATTTGGAATACGGTATGTGAAAAAATACACAAAGATTTGTTACAGTTTCTTGGTAACTGAAATATACAGATTTTTTTTAAATGGAATCTATTTTAAAAAAATAAAAAAACAGCCCTATCCGAAAGAAAAAGAAAAAAATCTACCTTCCCATGCCTACTCTAATTGTCCTCCCCTAACCTACCCCATACCACCCCCACCCACACGTACACAACTCACGCATCAACGGCCCAAAAACACAAACGTACACGAACATCCTAACACACACACACAACATCCTAACACACACAGATATAAACATACACACACATACCCGCATACACACATACGCACAGACAGACTCTAACACACTTCATAGCACCTGCTTGCCTTCCTGGCCTAAATGGCTTATACTGGAAATACCGGGAGGGGGGGGGGGGGGAGTGTCATTACAAGGTGTAGGCCTACACCATGCGCGTGTATGGACTTTCAAAATGGACCCTAAACAAGTAATTGAAAGTCGGTCTCAGAATACCCTAAACAAGTAGGTCTATTCAGGTCTGAAAAGATACCCTTTTAAAGTAAACCTTCTGTTATAAATTCCCGCGATTTTGGCGATTTTGATGCCCTTTTCAATGTACGCGAGTACATCGTCCGACTGTGAAAAACAACCCTTTTTACTCGGTTTTTTCACACGCGCATGGTGTACACGTTGTAATGGCACTGCCCCCGGAAGGAAATGCACCTGTAATACTAAATCAAGAAGAAAAGGAATATATCTATAGGGCCTATATAGGAGAGGAGAATCTAAGCGTTACCATGACACTGCAGACGAAGAAAAAAAACACAAGAAATATTAGGGTATAGAATCCCTTAATTGTTGCTCGTGATCTAGCTTATAATGTCCCCATTTCTTAAAGTGCTTCTCCAGCTTTCCTGCTTTAATTGCCATTTTTTCCCTCTTCAATAAAATCTTAGATAAGTTTTCGTATCTTAACCCTGGAGGGTAACACACCCTCACTTCTAAATTAGAAAATTGTATATTTCACTAAGATTATCAGAGTGTTCACACACTGTCGTAATCCTATTTGATGTAACTAACAATCCCACAAAAATGTCTTGTCATTCTTTATTCCTTAATTCAACTAGTTTATATTGTTCAATAATACATTCCCAAATTTCTTTGATCTTATTACACTGTAAAAATAAATGTGAATATGCTTCTGTTTCTTGTTGACAAAATGAGCATAAATTATCTGCCACAAAACCAAACCTTATAAGAGCTGTTTTTTTAGTATAAACCGCTATGTAGGAGCATAAATTGAAATTCTCGTTGCTTTCTTATAACGAGTGTAGTGCTTCTCAAGCTAACAAACAATTCACTTTTTTCCTTATCGGTAAAGTCAAATCGTTGTGTCCATCTTTAATGTGTAAATGATTTGACAGTTGTAAAGCTGGCAAACACCTCATTAATTTTTCTTGAAAATTGATTCTTTGTCCAAAAACATACAAAATTATGTTAAAATTTGTTAGATCAACTTGCTGAAATTTTAATAATGTTGTAGACACCCCCCCACCCACCCACACACACACACACACACACACACACACACACACACACACACACACACACACACACACACACACACACACACACACACACACATCACACAAATCACATTAGGGTGTCCTGTGGGACCTACATATTTTACCGCAGCGGGGCGGATTGCGAGTCCTGCTGCGTATTCGGAGTGCGCGGGTGGCTCGCGTCGAGCGGTCTGTGTGCCGGTGGTGGTGCGAGAGAGTTGGGAGCGTCGAATCCACGGGGTGAGGAGCGGGGGTGGGGGCGGCGGTGGGCGTTTCGGACAAAATAAAGCATATAGGCCAAAAAGGTGAGCATGGAACCCACTAACTGGGGACAGCTACCGTACCCCTCCAACAGAACTGGAAGTTTAAGAGACTGCCAAACGGACTTTTTTCCAAAAATGTTTACTGATCATCAATTTTTGGCTTAAAATAAATGATAGCGTTTGCCTGCATGGTCAGTAGAACCGGGTCGTCTCCCGGTTGCAGTTAAAAACACATAATTGTCCTGCCCTTGGAAAGTCAGTGTTACATTTCACACAGGCCCAGGGACAGGGGCAGTGGCACACACCACACAACACACACACATCACGATCATACACATTGCACAGTGATCAGCATGCGCGTCACACACACATGTGCACAGGATACCACACACACACACACGACACACAACACACGATCCCACACACACACACAGCATCACAGCCCACACACACATTCACACACCACCACACACACTACAACACACACACACACACACACACACACACAGCACAGACACACACACCATCCAACACATCACAGCACCACATCACACAGTGCACACTCAACACTACACACACGCACACACGACATCACTCACAGGGCACACACCACACAGCAGCACGCACACACACCAAACAACATGGTTGCAAGCACATCACCATTCATCACACACAACACAGCACAAAAACACGGACGCACATCTTGCTGCTATTTCATTGTGAAAATGTTAAACAAATTATGATCACGACCCATCCAGAAAAACAAAAACAAAATCCAAATCGTGGATACACCTCTGTACATTCAAGGACAAAGTATCTTTCGAAACACTGTGAATAAGGGTTGTTTTTCAACACACGCATAATATAAAGTGGCATCTCGAGTGGCCGGTCTGGGAGATAGGGATACCTTCCAGAACCAGTGCGAGAACATGTCCACACTATTACCTTAAAAATGTGAAGTTTTAGCCCCTTTTACGATCAAAGAATAAGTTGGTGAAATAACTTAAAATGCGTGTTGAGGGGGATTTTAGGCTTCATCAGTGAACATCAGTGAATCGGTACGGTTTCGATTTAGGTGTTGAGGGTGTTTGCCAAATTTGCCGATAAAAGTAGCACATAATCATTCCGTCGCGGGGGTTCGCTGTGAGCTGGCAGCGCGAGTTACAGCATTGACGTCCTATAGCTGCCGGGTACAATATGGAGTGGCATCTTGAACTTTTTTGAAAGTCCCTAAATCTTAACCTTGTTACGCTTTTTCGGAATTCGCGATCCCATCCATACGTTGGCCAGTTTCGGAATCGGAATTCTGTAATTTCTGCATGCAATCGTCAGATAATCAGCATGAAGAAACGAGGTTTGACGATAGTTCTAACACATCTTCTGCTGACAAGTGCGGCATTAGTTGTCATTTTCTACACACCATTTACATCTAGTACTCGTTGGCGGTAAGAGACTCAGTTAAATTCAAATAATTAAAGATTTATATGTTAGCCTGGGGTTAGCCTCCAATCCAAGACTTAAGTTGCACAACGGCAACGGCAACGAACGCGCTGGCCTGACATCGACACACAGTACAGGCACGCACGGCCACGGGCGAGAGCGAGCGCAGGTGGCCGCGGCTGGTTAGTAACGCTAAAATTAACGTGTTGTTAGGCCTAACGTTAGACTCAGACTGACATACATGAGGCCGAAGAAATCGTCAATCACGTCACTTTGCTCAGATTAGACCCCCGATTAGGCTCTACTGTAAACTTTGTATTGACTTATTATGAAATGATGATAAAACGGGATGTCTCGCAAAACAGTTAACGGCAGTAACTAACCTAACTTAGTACTCGGTAAAACTAGTTAGAGAGAACGTTACGTTACGGCTATCGCGCGTCCAAGAAAGCATGCCAAATTGACACTGCCCAAACAAATTGCTACATTATGACTCAAAAAAGCTAAAAATTAAACAGTTATTAATTTTCCGAATTGCAGAGGGCCGCCCTCCCCTCTCCAAATTTTTTCGTCCACTACGCACGCGCCTTCCCCCGCAGACTACCCGAGCATCAGGCGAGGTTCCCCCCACCCCCCCGCTGAGGCTGAAAGCCGAGTTTTCAGGCGGCTGCGTGACCGGGAAATATCTTGACGCTGGCAAGAATCCTAACGGCGATGCCAAGTGTCCTGACCGTCTCCCGCCTTAAATATTTGGCCTTCACCGTAGGCCACGTGCTTCCTAAAACTGTTAGCTGTTAATTCTTAAAAAATTGAGATATTTTATTTCGATTAGCATTCTGATCATATGGAACAATGATTCCAAAATCCTGAGGTCCAAAAATTTTATTTCAACGTTAATCCAGTCCACCGGAAAAAGTCGCTCAGCAGGAGGGGGGGGGGGGGGAGAAAAGAAATTCATGTACACGAACTTTAACACGAGGAGCCAAAAAGGATGTTTTGAACATTTTCATGTTAAACATTTTTTGTCTTGATTTTTTATGATGGCCATGCGGTCCGTAAATTGGGCCTGCTACTAGGGTGGAGCCGTTTCATATTTTTAGGGAAATCGACATGTTGTCAATGGTTAGAGTACTAACGTTAAATGTGATTCAATTCTTTCCAATTTAACCTCTCAATTTTAAAGAAATTATTAAGCTTTAAGATGACACGCATAGTTTTGTATTTCAGTCAGACTTCAATAATAAGAATTATGATGATTAATAACACATGGTGGGGGTGGAGGCAAATTGGGACGATCGGAGAATTGGGAATCGCACCATGTTTGAAGCTATGGAGAAAATGGGGCAAGGTTTTTCATTTTGTTTTTTTCTATATGTCTTAATAATCAGCTAATATCACTGAACTACATATCAAACTAAAGCTATGTTATTACTCTTTTCAAGTGATTTCCAAGTTTTATTTAATCAGATTTCAATTAAAGATAATTATGATTAATTAAGTACATTATGGTGGGGGTGGAGCAAATTGGGTGCCGAATAAGAGATTGCATTGGGACACGGTACTGAGTGTAAAGTTATGGGAGAGACGTGTATCCAAGGTTTATTTGGTCATTTCTTGTAATCTTAACAAGTGAATATATCATTAAAAGCTCATGTAATACACTCTTCTAAAAAAACCTAAATATTTCTATAGCAGTTGAATTTAAGAAATAGCCTTAATAACAAATACTTCAAAGTTATTAGTGTATCAAATAGGACACGGAAGCCTAAAATACAACTCAGAAAAAAAACGTTTAGCAAGTGTTACCATAAAAATTTTGCTAATTATGATAGATAATTAGTTTCTGCATTTAAAAAATATTCATTGATGGTTTACAGATAACAGAATAATAAGTCCGCAAGTCGACTTTGTGCTTTCTTATGATTTATGTATATCTATACATTTGTCATGTCAAATTTTGATACCGTTGCTCCCAAAGTCCATAAAAATATTTCTAAGCTGGGGGTAATCTCTGTGAGTTGGTGCTTCCCCCTTTTTTTTTTGTTTTTGGATTGGAAATTATCTGTACTTTACAAAAATGTGCTTGGTTTTGGGTAGGTGCTTATGATGTAGATGTAGAGGCCTATACTGAGTGACCCTGACTTTTTAACGCCCACTTATTTTAGAATAATTTGATTCAATAATTCCTTTAGACCTACCCCACTTCATTTTAGTGACCTATAATTGGAAGATGAGACTATTTCCCTTTCAAGAAATATATATACTGTTTAACTATGGCTAGCATGTAGGCCTATAGTTTTAAAAGTTATAGAGGTGTTAAGTCCAAGTGTCGCGTGAACTGCTCAAAATTTGCCAATTGAACGCAAACAGCGCCCCACTTCACGTCCGCAATGGCCATTTATTTTTGGGGGGGGGGGTGGGGGTGGGGTGGGGGGCTAAGCAATTTCTTGGGCTTAAAGCCCCAAAGCCCCCCCCCCGTAGAATCCGCGCCCGCAGAGACCCATTCAGGCCTTTGAAGTCAAAAACTCAAGCCAAGGAATAACATTCATTAATTAGTTATTTTGATTGCAGTATCAAGGCATCCATCGACCCTGCTGTCATCTTCTTGCTAATGTTGGTTGTTGTCGAAACGCACGTGCCTGATTACGCACTCATTCACAGCTGTCTTCATCCTTCCAAAGTGCCATATCAGAACCCATCTACATGTATGACAAGTATTTTGGACCAGTTTTCGGATTCACCACTAATTTTGCTGCCAAACGATGAAAAAAAAGGCAAATTGACGTTAATCTTTGCTTTTAATAATTAAGATTACATTTCTTTCTCAAACCTATTAATTTTCACTTTCAATATGACTGGGAGTTTGCAGAAAGGGTAGGCAACCAATAAAATACAAACTCGTTACCATGATGTAGTTAAGCACAAGGGCGTAGGCTGGTTTGGGCATGGGGAGGTCCCGGGGGGATCACTCACCATCTGGAGTGGTACCCATGCTTGTCCAAAAAAGTCGAATAAGGGTCAAATTTCGGATCTACGGTGGCGTCTACGTTTTTCAGAAAAGGGGTACTTTTTCAGTTTGTCTTCGACTTTTTTTGAAAAAAGGGTTGTATTTTCAGCCTAATATTCGTCCCCTTCTTTGATGTTTTGTGGATGTCTTCTCATCTTTTTCTTGTTTGGCATTTATTTTGTAATATAGGGCTGTATTTCTACTGTTCTGTGCTATTTGCTTCATATGAGAGGGGATTTTTTTTCTCTATTAGTATTCTACACCACTTTCCATTTGGGGTACGTTTTTCATTAAGTACTAGACTCTACGCCACTTTTGCCATTAGGCTCTCATTTTACATTGTATTACGCCATTTTCCCAATTTAGGGTCACTTTTTAAGTTGGTTTTACGACATTTTTGCCATTTAGGGGTGAAATTTGGTGTGTAGAATCACGCCGTTTAGGGTCCAATTTTGAGGTGTTTGGACAAGCATGGGTACCACTCCAGATGGTGAGTGACCCCCCAGTGCACCCCCCAGCCTACGCCCTTGAAGCATTATATGAACTGAACTGGACTAGGTCATAAAAATAAACAGCATTTATTTTGTTTTTAAACCCGACAGTGTAAATCAGGATTTACCTGCTGAAGGAGATCGTTACACATCCAGATTACCAGTAAGTTCAATCACATTTGGCAAAATATTCAAATAGCTGTATAATCAGTGGTACGTAAACCAAGGCGTACATCATCTCGAACCTCTTTCCCCAATCAACCTAATTTGGAAAGTCCATATTGTTTATAGGAATCTCGCACTTGCAGCAAATGTAAAATCGTTGGCCATATTTTCAGTACGAAAGTTTTGGAAGTGTTTTTTTTGGGGGGGGGGCGGGGTGGGGTGGGGGTGGGAGAGGGGGTTATTTCTGAGAACACGACTGATACAAATTTATTTTGCTGTAATTCAATTTTGATGGGTACGCTATATTTGCCAAATTTTCGGTTTTCGCAAGGAAACATGAATGGACACAATTTTTTTCTAGTACCTGGTAGTGCAAAGTGATATATCAAGGATTTGTCAAAAGAAGAAAAGTTAAATGATTAAATTCATCTCTATTTCTAATTCGTATGTTTGGTTTGTGTTTTTGTTTGGGTGTTCTGTCCCCTATCACTTGAATACGAATAACATATACCAGTCTCCCTCTTTCAGTGGAATAGAGTTGTAAATTATAAGCTTTTATTCTGTTAAAGCTTATGAACAAATACATGTGTCTGGTAATTGAAATTCTTTCATACAGATTATACTGGCAAAACAAAATTCTCAACCCCCAAAATATTAAACCTATAGTTGAAGTGCCCAAGGTACAAACAATTGTTTTAGATAATACTAATCGGACGCTTTCTCATGTTTCATGTACTTATAGTATAAACTCATTCAAAGACAGATACTGATATATCGTAATTGTGTAAAGCCTTTTAATTGCCATGGATTTAATAAATTCACGTATATTGTACACAGTCACATAAAATAAATGCCATTTTAATAATTTGCCATATCTATTCGCAGCTTCAAGTTACCTACTTTGGTGAAGATGAATTTAATAAAGTGCTAATTACCAGGCAACTGTAAAATCGCCAATGCCAGGTGAGCATACACAAGCTAAGAACATGAAAACAAAACTATTCCTGAAGCAGGTGTGTAATTTCATGATTTTATGTTAGAATTTCATGATTTGATGTTAGAGTTACATGATTTTATGTAAGATTGTAAATACAGACTTGTGTTATTTCGTTTTGTAATTTGAGCAATATTTGTTTTTCGTCCCACAACTAATTTGGTTGATTTCCTCCACAGTAAAAATTGCACGCTAAATCATTTGGTTACATACCAGTTGATCCAAGGTCAGCTAGATCAAAGGTCATCACCATGGACCTTGGGAAGGTGTGATGGCCTCAAAACTGAGTGATATTTAAAGGCAAGGTTCACCCTGAAATCAAGTTGGTTTTAATAAAAGCAGAACAATGAGAGAAACATAATAATGAAAGTTTGGCGAAAATCCACCAAAGAATAACAGAGTTATGAGGTTTCAACATTTCAAATTTGTGACGTCACATGCGAGCAGCTCCCCATATCTCATGTAATATAAATTCCATACATTGCCATTTTTTATTGGGTCATGAAAAATGAATGTTTTTTTTTTTCAGAGTAGCCTGTATAAAATGATGTTTCTGATTATATATTGAATACACAGGTAAAATCATTTCAAAATTTCTGAGAAAACGGCATTTTATGGAATTTATATAACATGAGATATGGGGAGCTGCTCGCATGTGACGTCATGAATTTAAAACATTAGAATTCCATAACTCTGTTATTCTTTGGTGGATTTTCGTCAAACATTCAGTAACATGTTTCTCTCATTTGTCTGCTTTTATTAAAACCAACTTGATATCAGGGTGAACCTTGCCTTTAACTAATAGATACTTAGCCTGGATGCAAGATGCGTTGGACCTGAGAAGTTGCGCTGCAGTTTTGTATACCAATGACTATTTTTACATTAATTGTTTTAGAATACATTCCACAGGGTAAACAAAATAATAGGAGGACATTTTGGTCTGCAAGTAATCAAATAGTTCAGTCTACTCGGTAGTAGTTCAAGTAAAATGATAACAGTTTTTATTCACGTTCATGCTGAATTCTCATTTTGTTTCATAACAGCCTTACAGCAGACATCTATATATGTACCATGCGCGCCTGCATCAAGTGCTGCTGTGTTACTGAAACTGGAAGACAGTGTATAAGTCATCACAATATAATATAAAAAAAGAGTCTATGCTCTAATACTGAAGGATTGCTATACATATATATTGTTGGGTCGTCGGTAATATACCAGGGGAAAGGGGGCATTTGCATTTATTACTTGTTTAAACTATGGTCTGTATTTACTTAACACATGGACTGTCAATGGCTTTGGCCTAAGATTGTAGTTAATCGCGACGGCCGCTTCATGTATTATGTGATAATACTAACTAACCAGGTATGTTTTATCACACAGCGACTGGTAAATAAATTACATATATGTCGCCTACGCTCTACACAAAAGCAAAATTTAGCAAATGCCTCTCACGTTGGGTTGATACATATTAACATATATTTTCGCTATGTTCCACAAGTAGGGACAAGTGAGATAAAACTAACCAAATTGTGCATTACAAAATATAATAAACTACTGTTTTGGACACTCGTGGTCAAACAGCAGTGATGATGGTAGGAAAACTTTTAAAGACACAGGCGAACATTGTGGAGTTTCAATTAAAAAAAAATGTCAAACTGTGATATCTGAGCTACATAATAGTGCTTAAATGGACAAATAAACACCTTTGAATACAAAAGTTTGGAAAGTTATGTTGTCACTGGCAAGATATGCATGAATAAATGTCACCCATGAATTTCTACTACGGTGGAGTGTAACATAGCCCAGATCTAGATACAGTAAGTGTATGGGAGGAAATGGACATGGTGAATCCCTGTCAACCAGAGCACTTGTAGATTTTCACTTTTTTAAAGCACTATTTTGAAATACAAATCTTCAGGGGTTAACTTTAGACTTTATCAAAGACACTCAGAGCATGGAGGATTACGTAACTCACTTTTTTGTGTTAAATTGTGGTCATTGTTAACTTGTGGCTTTAATGAACAAGTCTTGTACTAAATTTGGTAAAATAACGTGTAGAAATGCGAAAATTAGATCAACAGTAACACGATGCACATAGTAATTATTCTCTCTCTTCAAAAACTCATATCTGTTTGAAATAAATAAAAAAAAAAATTCCCACTGAAATACGTCCTATAACTGCACATCTATTTCAAAAAATGTATATCATTAATCATCTCCTAAACATAGAACTTTAATTTTAGGCTCTATCCCCTGAAAAATCATCTTCCAATTTAGACGGTAGACTTGCGACGGTCGTCCCTTTTGTCGTCATTCGATCAAAGAGGGAAATGTGCACAGACTGTTATTGATGCATCATGGAAACATAAAGACACATGAATTCATTAAAGAGCGATACAATAATGTCCATGTGTGGTAGAGTCGATGTTTAAACGAAGTATTTCTGTCTGTCGCACCTTCAGTCTATGGGTTCTTCAGTCTATCGGGTTTTCGGGTTCATGAAAAGGTCCGCTGCTTTATGGGCAAGTTTAATCCTTTATGTCATTTATACTGTAAATTTGATTTTATGAGCGTTGTAGAAATTCAATCAAATACATAT
>JZLH01S0523762.1:33004-43151 GCA_001188425.1 Eucidaris tribuloides
ATAATAATAATAATAATAATAATAATAATAATTACTATTATTATTATCATTATCATTATTATTATTATTATTATTATTATTATTGTTATTATTATTATTATTATTATTATTATTATTGTTATTATTATTATTATTATTATTATTGTTGTTGTTGTTGTTATTATTATTATAATGATAATCAGTTCTTTTATAAAGCATAACAAACAGCTTGTCCCTATGCGCTTATGATGAAAACAAAACAAGATACACGTTAATACAATACAAAAAAAATACATGTACAGACACATAGACGAAGATATTCAGAATACAAATCAGTCGTAATTGACCATACACGTGTGACCACTTTCTCCATTGTTCCGTCCTTAATTGCATTCATGATATGCACACCCTGAAATAAGTCAACTGAAAAAAAAAATCATTCATACATGTAATGTTAAGATTCGCATAAATCTTCACTTCTCACAAAAGCCTTTGGACTAAAAAGTCCGCTTCGTGAAAATAAAATAGAATGCATTGTCGTAACGATGCTCACTGATTTTAAATTGTAGTTAATTGGATTTATATGTGCATAGGAATATCGGGGTCCTCGTCCATGGCGCCGCGGAAGCGTAAAGCCCCACCCTAGCTCAATGTTTCGGTACACGTGCGTGTTATATTTAATGTTTTATCAAAAAGCACTTCTTGACGTAGCAGAGACAAGAGCACAAAGAACCACCGGATCTTTATAAAGACCATTTGCACTTCACGGAATCGTTTGTCGTAACATAGTAATATAACGGGCTACTAAAGTGGATGCTTAGTCTCGCAGATCCTATTCAGGAACATTATCATATTACATATTATATATTTTTTGTATGTGTGTATGTGTGTCTGTACTTTCCGCAAACCATGCGAATTAACCATGCTAACGCTGAAATGAGTCATGTTATGACACAAGAGATCACTTGCTTGGTGTTTTCTGCTTTCATTTTATCGATTTCAGACCTTTGAATGCGGAAGGCTAATTTATCATCCTTTGATGTGAATGGATATAAGTGAATTTATCCTAGATAAAAAAAATCCTTCTTAGCCAAGAACTGCTCACGTGACATAGAATTGACTTATTTCGTTTAATTTCAACAGGGTGGTCTTTTCAAGACCAAGTGGTCCTGCTCTCCCAGAGAGCTGTGCTTCACAATGATATTCAACATTCACAATTTACATCATAAGATAAAATGAAAATACAATTATAAATAGTTAAAAAATTATAACAGAAAAAAAATAATTATTATAAACTACAGTATTTGATTGAGGTAAGATTAGGAAATAAGTACTATAAATGAAATTGGCTGAACAAAATAACGAAAAAAAAGAATAGTTTCGCCATCGACTGAGCTTTGCCATAAGATGGATATCTCAGAATCGTGACGTCATGATATCGGTTACAATTTCCATGGTAACCGACATCCTGACGACACAAGTTACCACCGACTGTACACATTAGCGTTTACAGCCAATGTGTGCCCAGCGTGCACGTGTATCGTCGGGAAATTTGGCAAAGTCCAAATACGCTCAAATTCCAGGCCAAAACGATGTAAAAACGAATGAGGGACGAATGATGATTGCATATCTAGCGTCAAAAGTTACCAGTGACAATGCGTATGGAGCGTAATGATGAAGGAGCCACTCAGTGACGTCAAAACATATCACTGTTCGTTACCTATACTGCCCCCCCCCCCCCCCCACCATGACAAAAGGGCATAACTGACATTTTGGTGTTCTGGAGATACTGAGCAAAATGTATTTTGTTCAACACGAAAAGCCTTATTCAGTGTCCTTTTAACAAGCGGATTATGAAACAAAGGGACACTTCTAATTAATTTTTTTTGTTCTGCATGTTTAACATGATGTACTGAGTCCCCTACACTATATAACTCAATTTTGGGAAAAAAAATAATAGCAAAAAATCACACAAAATTCAATTTATATATAGATTAGCTTAAGGAATACTGCAACGTTGTTGAAATGTTTTGCCATTTGGATAAGAACATTTTAGAATTTTGACCATGTCAAGAGACGGTGAGTTTCATAATATTTTCGTTTAATGTTTTGTTTAATTATCACTTCTAGTTGGGTTCGATTTTTTGATGTAGGATATAAATCAAATTTTCCATGCACTTTTTTTCCGAGGCACCAGTTCAAATTATGAGTTCTCTTCGGTGACTAACATAGTAGACCTAGGCTACTTTTTTCTTCGGGGCTGCGCCCCTCGGAAATTAGTGCTATGCAAGGTACCTCAGAATTCATAATCATTTCAACTGGACTCTCCCAGTGCATGGTATATGTGTATTTGTTTTTATGCTCAAAATGTAACACGTAATCAAATTGGATACTCACACTGTCTAATTCCATTGCGGGCTGTTCTGCTTCAGAAGAGTCTTTGGGATAAATAAATGCGTCAATGGCATGGCCGCGTGTTTCAACGGAAGCGTCATGATCGTTGACAGTTTTGACGGAGCCTGCAAAAACAATGACTGGAACGACAAAACTGAAGAATATCAACGAAAATTTCATGATGACATCAGCCTTAAAGCATACAAGTCAAGCGCATGCAGTTTTAAATCAAATTTGACAACCAAATATCGTGCTACTGTTAACAATATCCCATTAGCTTGTGAGTGATAAGAAACATGATATGTCAAAACTACAAATCTTAGGTTCTTACTGCAAACAAAGATGTCACTGTAGGTTATAAAGGTTAACTTTAATTATCAACCCCCCCCCCCACCAATCTGAGAGTATCAGTCTGATTATTTTAACTGAGAAGATAGTAGAGATTTCCTTCGATATTTTTTTATAATGAATTCCAGGTTATGTGTCAACATTGTCAACATTTCACTTGTGATTTCTTATCTGAAAGATGTGCGTGCTTTAATGTGTTTTTAGATTTCGATGAGGTTAAATAAATCAAACGGATAACCTTTTTTGCACTGTAAAAATAAAACACTTGACATTATCGATATATTCAGACAACACTTAAAGATGCTATATAACACTGTGGAAGACCCGTTTAAAAAAATTGTCGAACTTTGCTATCTGACACATCTGACAGTGTATGAATGGACAAATAAACACCCTGGAACACAAAAGTTTGGACAGTTATCCTGCACCAGTAAAATATGTGCAGATCAGAATTGACACATTAATTATTCTCAGCCGATAGGAAATTCTGCAACACAGAAGTCTATGCGGAAAATCTGGAATGGTCTCTCAATGATTTTCACTTTTTCAAAGCATTTAATAATTGTTTTAAACTGCATTTTTTTCAGGGCTTCATTTTTAGACTGTATCAGAGACACTGGTAACATGGGGAATCATGTAGCTCAGATTTTTAAAACTGAAAACATTGTTATACAATGCCTTTAAAGGTAGACAATTAATTATACACGGATATACAAACGTCCGAGGTGTATCTAAAGCCTTAGTCACAGCGAAAAGGCAAAAGTGGTTTTCTGGACCGCGTCAGAAATTTATCTTTTGAAATTCATGCTTGTCCTTGTGGGCTGAAATTTGATTCGAACATAATTACCCTTTGCATCTGTTACAGAGGTGAATGTACATAGACTGACAAGCATGTGAATAATTAGATTGAATACATAATCGCTTGTCCGGCAGAAGAGCTCTAGCAAATGTTCCCGGTAGAAGTGCGTTTTAACCTTTAATTGCCTCTAACTAGAAAACCATTGTCTCTTTTCACATGAAATCAAGGTCGTGTGATAATTTCAGATCTTTCTGTTAGTCTGTTAAGTGCAAATATCAGATGTAAGGCAATATTTCTCAAATAAGAGAAAATTTACTTTTAAGACCCTTCTGCCCGGAACATATGCTAGGGCCCTTCTGCCGGAAAAGTGACGTTATGTTCGAAGCAATCCCGCACAAAAAATAGACATCGAGGTGTACAACTTATCGATAATTATCTCTGTTTGAATATTCGATTAAATTCATTTTGCTTCCTCCACTTACACACGAGTTGATAAGTTGTATCCAGTTTAACCCCATCTTAACCGTCAGACTTGTTGCCTTATTTGAATTAGGAAACTCAGATTACCATGTTTACAAGCCTTCCATGGTATCTTCAAACAGATAATGCCCAGGCACTTGAATGTTAATAATTGTTCAAACATAATATTGACGAACAACAAGACAACAGCAAAACATGCAATGGGTGTTGGGTACTCAAGTCCCATGTGTAACTTCTTGCGCCCTTTTTTCTAACTTTAATGCGCCACCATTCTACAAAAACCTCTTTGCACCTAGTTGATGTGGAACTGATACGCCCGAGTTCGGTGCTTCTAACCTCAAATCCTGAATATACAGGCCTACGTGAGACAGAACTGGTGGTTGAAAATACAAATACCGTATAAGGGTATTGTTTTCTGCGCTTTTTACACAATAACCGCATTATACTGCAGCGGTACTCCGCTACCACACTCATTATGAAGACATTTCTTTTGATCGTTGTCGTCGTTCCTGTCTTGGTGTATTCAAGCTCAGTAAAACTCCCTCGTCGTCGAAGTATACCTGCTAAATACTCGGTTTCCGATGTGGCAGACGACGCCGACACAGAGGCGAATGACGATTTTGCAATGGATGTCGAGGTAAGTCTTTGGACCATGAAACTTAAACTTACTTGGGTGATAATTATCCTGAGGTAGTTGTCTTAAGATATTGTCCTAGAGGGCAATTGCCTTGTTGGTAGTTACCCGGGGTATTCATCCATGAATAGTTGCCGAGGAGATATAAGCCACTGGCTATAACATTTACCACAGTTAAACAATGAGAGCTACATAATCCTCCACACTTCAAGTGTCTTTGATAAGGTCGAAACATGAAGCCCTGAAAAAAATTGTATTTCAAAATGATGATTTAGTGCCTTAAGAAGTGACAATCTGCATTCAATTGACCAGATTCTCCTGCCCATTTCCTCCCATAAACTTACTGTGTGCAGATCAGGCTATTTTATCATCCACCGGGGTAGAAATTGTCTATTCATGCATACTTTGCCATTGGCAACATAACTTTCCAAACTTTTGTATTCTAGAGTGTTTATTTGTCCGTTTGAACATTACAAGTAGCTCAGATTTCAAAGTTTGACGATATTCTTTAAATTGAAGATCTACAATGTTAGCCTGTTACTTTAATCTACCATATCCTTGTGATGATTTAACTGGGTAATAAATTCATCCCGGGGTAATTGTCTTGAGGCAAGTTTTAGAGTTAATTGTTGCGCATGAGGTTATTACCATGAAGCTCTAGGGTAAATGTCATCTGGGGTGATTTTTTTTCAGGGTATACTTCTGTTGGAGTAATTTTTAAAAGTAGATATACTAAAACTGTCGCGTAGTAATCGCTGTTATCGCAGTGTTGTCAGTGTTTACACCAGACACGTTCATATTATTCAGATACGCTGCATATGAGTTTCTCAACAAAAGAAAACGATCCTCTTTTGCGCAGAGAAATCCGAGGTGCCGCACAGGTCATGCGTCACTGCACTGTATGGGAGGAAGCGACGAACTGCTGTCATTGTTCTCATTCACACTCGAACGCATTATAATAAAGGCTGCGTGCAGCTGGGACTGAGAGAAAATGTAGTTTGTGTTTGGTTTTTGCCAATTCCGCGGGCCTTCTCCTAGCCAATAAAATTTAATTGTTACATTTTCAGAATCCTCAGATTTCCCTCTACACACACCTATCGTCAATATATTAATAGATGGCGCACTTTCATTTTATGAAGCGGCAAAGTCAGAAAAATTGTGAAAAAGGGGATCTTCCACGAGATTTTTTTTTTACCAAAAGGAAGTCTTTAGAATCAATTCCGCGGTCATAACATTGACTTCGGTAACATATTTTGATCTAACCTTCAAGAGAAACCTTTGATTATCATACATCTCGTGTCAATAGTATACAAAGCTTGTAGATTTGCTATAATGGCAAAAAATGTGCCAAAAACGACGGTTTTAGTTTCAGTTTACCATTGTGTTGCAATGTAGACCATGAAGAAAGTAAAAGATCGCTTAGAAATTGATATGCTTAGAATGAGAATTTGTGTGTAGACACGACTACAAACAAGTTTTGTATACACCTGAGAATCCTTGAAACTTGTAAAAGGTTACCTAAAGGCTACGTTTTAGGGGAAATAACTTTGATCTAGAACAGACATGTGAGCAAATAACTCGAAGCAAAGCAATTTTAAACTTGTGTGTGTGTGTGTGTGTGTGTGTGTGTGTGTGTGTGTGTGTGTGTGTGTGTGTGTGTGTGTGTGTGTGTGTGTGTGTGAGCCTGTCTATATGTAAGTGCCTCCCAACGAAAACAAATACAATTTGATCTATTTCCTCTGAAATGTAGCCTTTAGCTAACCTTTTACCAGTTTTAAGCCTTCTAAGGTGTTTACAAAACTTGTCCGTAGTTGTGTCTACACACAAGCCTGATTTTATGTTTTATTTCACCTATAGCAGAGCATTTATGTTACCTGAGACACGCCCCTCACAAATTTCTAGTGTCCCGCCAGGTGCCCCACCGCGAAAATTCTGTCATTATAAAAGTGTAGAAAGTAAAAGTGGACAAGAAAAATATCAGTCTTTGTGCTCATCTGAAAAATGTTGGCGTAGCAGCAGGGGGCAGGGGCAGACTGCTCCCCTGGAAAAATTTAATCGGGAAATCCACCAAACCACCGGGAAAATGAAAGGAAACGACGCACATCTTGGATTTAGTTACCGGGGAAATTTTGACTCTGCCCCTCCCATAACAAGCATTTGTTACGCCGCTACCCCCCCCCCCACCCCCCATGTTAACCTCACAAAACTTTTATTTATTGTTATGTGCTGGACAGGGTAAAGGTGATGAAGTAAAAGCTCGTCATGACAGACCTAAACGAAGTGATAGTGATATGACGACTGCTCCACCTATAGGTAACCTCACAGTCCAACTCCCACGATCATGGAAACTGCAGAGCCCGGTCCTCATAAGGCGACATCCATTTGCGATGATTATCCATGCTGTACATGTGCCACCGGTCCCGCTGGCCCGCCGGGTCCACAGGGTCCGGTAGGAACAGCCAGTCCACGTCCACCAGGATCTCCGGGATTATCGGGATCGTCTGGATCACAGGGATTACCGGAAACGCATGGAACTCCCGGACAACCGGGAAAAGATGGCCGCGATGGAAGAGATGTAACAAGCTGCACGGGTATCGGTTTTGTTTTGTTTTGTTTTGGTTTGTGTTTTTTTTCGGGGGTATTTACCTTTTTTCAGTATAATGTCAAAGAAATCCTTTCAAGGGAAATGGCAAGATTGAACGTAGTCCTCAGTTTAGGACACGATACTTCCAGTATCAAGTATATACTGTTTAAAGACACAGTTTAACATCGTGGAACTTCAATTTGAAACGAATTGTCAAACTTCGACATCTGAGCTACATGGTAGTGCTTAGACAGATGAACATCCTAGAATACAACAGGTCGGCAAGTTATGCTGCCACTGGAAAGGTATGCATGGATAAACATCATGAGTAACTTATTACTCCGGTGGAGTACAAAGTAGTCTAAATTTGTAACACAGTAAGCTATGGGAGGAAATGGACAGGTGAACTCAGTCAAACTAAGTACTCATAGATTTATATTTTTTAACACTAAATAATCATTTTGAATGACGATTTTTTTTTTCAGGGCATATTTTTTTTAGACCTTATCAAACACACTTTGAGAGTGGAGGATTATGGAGCTCATTTTTTTTAAAACTGTAGTCATTGTTAAATTTTGTCTTTAAAGTTTCTGTCGCGAAAATTTCACAGTCATTTATTTTCTCTTTGTTATACAATTATTTTTAAAAAAATGCTGTGACAGATTGTTGTCTAGTTTTTTCTGGCCGCAATTTCTACCGTGGCAGGAATTTACTTCAATACTGGTAAATTAATGCTTGTTTCTCCCAATCATGTCATTGCCCTGTAAGATACATGTAGATAGCAGCCTTCTTGATGGACCTCATACTTCATGTTTGGACTTTGAGTGTTTCAGTATTTATTCATGTACATTTTCTTTGATAGGCCCAAGTTTCAAATTTTGTACCAGTCAGTGATATTGAGTATACTTGTAAAACAAAATGAACTGCTTTAAAACCATCTATTAAGATTTGGTTTTCTGACAATGGTAATTTAGTACAGAACTGAGTATTTAAAATGGCAGAACATTTAATTTTGTAGCAAACATCTCTATAAACCATCATGCTGACAAAGTACTCACGGACAAATGTACATGTATGAGTGGAACAATATTAACCGTGAGTATTGCATTAATAGGACAATTTGTTTGTTTGTTTGTTTGTTTGTTTGTTTTATTTCCGTATCCGTAAAAAGACCAATACAATATATACATATATAAGACACAAAGAAAGAATTATTACATAGTATACAGAAAACGGTGGAAAGCCCATTTCAGAATCATTAACAAAATGATTTTGTTCTTCCATGGGGTCCAAAGTTAACATATGGAAATATTATGTATATGTGACCCGTCACCACGACACCCCGACAAAGTCGCACACCCCAAAGTTAAAGAAAGTATAAAATAATGTAACTAGGATGTAATACATGAAAGTGAAGTATCTTTAAAAATCTAAATTTATGTCCTTTACATGTTGCAACAGTTTGAATATTTTTATTTTACACCCAAAGTATGTTTCTTTCTACTTTAATGTTTTATTAGATGTGCGACTCCATCAGGGTATCGGGGTGACAGGTCACATATAATCTGAGAATTGTATATACATAATACAAAGCAGATCAAAGAATGTGCCCATCCCACCCCCCACCCACCCTCAACAACTTACATCCCAATGGACCTCAATAATCTACAACAATGAAGCAAATTTAAATAAAGGGTACCATTTCAATTATTCAGAACAATAATAATAATAATAATAATTGTTTAAATTATTGTTTAAATTGCCAATCCTATATACAAATATCAAATGTTGTACCATCTGAACTTTGTACAATGCAAATGTAATATATTGTCACCTGGAGACCAAAGAATTCCGATGGAAGATTTTTCATCGTTGACTAGTACTTTAGTTTGTTTTTCAAGTTTTTAAAGTGGTGCTTTACCACAATGCTTTCCTATAAATGAGTATTTCTATGTAGCGATTTCACAGACATTAACGTTACTCCCTAGATCGGTCTTAATAACTATGTTATTAACAGTCACGAAGACCTGTGGCTGTACACTATACGGCGGAATGTACTGGTGAAGGTATTCTTTTGAATGAATTTAACAAAACCTATTCATGCAGTCTTCCATTATGTATGGAATGACTGCTCTCAAATGTCTCATTAAAGTTCCTATTCAGTTTTCAACATCTTCGGATTCACAGGGCCATTATGACTACATAGGTTAGTTTTCGAACGAGGATATGACGGAGTGACAGTCCAGCCACGTAATTTATGTTTGCACACGGGGAAAGTCTCCGGTAGTCTTTTTACACTGATGAATGTACTTGGTCATGATGACATTATAAATAACTTTTATAATTGATCAAATTTCTCGAAAACGAACAAATTAATTTTGGAACACAAACCTGAAATTTGATTTTAGCAATATTTAGATAATCATCACTAGGAATTTGTAAAATACCAATGATGGGACTACGGAAAGTCACGATATTTTGCCTTGCCCTTCAGTCTATGTCATAAAAAGAATAAATCAGTGCTGTTCTCTTTGTTCTCATTCACAGTTACTCAGCCAGACGACCCAACAACAACTCCCTCACCGCTGACGCCACCTACGATACCAGCACAGACAGGTACTGCTTATATTCGGTGGGGGCGAACTGAATGTGGTTCTGCTTCTGAGCTCGTTTACAAAGGTACGCTACGGCTACATAATAGTGTAGCGGCCAGGACCTCATTTTGGTCGGGAACCCCTCCCCACCGTAGAACAAATCACAACCAGTTTTATTCGGAGGATGATTATATGGGATTTACGAAAATGATGGTTGTGGTCAAAAAATTTGGTGGCAGGGATGTTTTTTAACCAAAAAAAACGCATTTTTGGGACAAAAATCATGATTTTTCTATTTTTATGCCAAAACTGTATAATTTGATGTGAGAGTGCAA
>JZLH01S0523850.1:7746-31219 GCA_001188425.1 Eucidaris tribuloides
GCATGATCATCAGCGTCAGCGATCCCGACGAGTGTAAAACATCACTCGAAATATTGCCAGTGACAAAGCGAAAATGCTAACTTTTCGAATGCTGTAAAATGAAGAAATACAGGAATTGTTGAGCGGAATTGATGCATTCACCACTTACCAATTACTTCGGGTTCTGAAAATTTGAAGCATAAATAAATCGACTTCCGAGCACAGATTGCCTTCGACAAGGTTCAGTTCCCCTGCCCGCGGCGTCGCGACTACTGTGAGTAGAATTAAACGTTAAGATTTTGGCCTTGAAGTGGCCCCTTCAAATTCTTACATCGAGTAATTCCGGCCTAGGAATTGATTGTTGGCAAATGCCAATGGTTAACGTTACAGTTGCACGTCATTAAGAATATTATGAATGCCAGTAGACCTAACGAGTAACGTTACGTCTAAACGGGTAGGTCAGGGCTTGTCTCTGCCTCTGGTCTAACGTTAGACTAGAGTCTAACCGTACCGTTTCATAATGTTTTTCATTGTTATCAAATGACAAGGACGTACGAGACCATTTTATAAAACAAATAATGCACATCATTCTTTCGGGCATTAGTTAAAATAATCTACACTTGGTAACTGCGAAACAGTCCAAAACACACTCGGCTATCGCCTCGTGTGTTTCAGACTGTTCCACAGTTACCTCGTGCAGATAATTTTAACTAATGCCGTCGTATTTGTATAATGATGATCAGTACAAATCAGTATAATTGTGGTTCTTGAGGCATTTTGGACTGTTCAGATCATGCCCTTTCCTGCAATTATACACTGTAGTCCCACAGAAAGACCATTAAATATTACTGTAAGTCCTTTTCCACTTGATTTGCTGCCCTCTTTGTCAAAACCGGTCTACATACGTTTGCATTGATAGCTTCGTCTCAGCAAAAAGCTTAATGAACTTTATGCCTCACTGACTAGGTAATCAAAGTGAATCACCCATAAAGCCAGGGATTTTTTTACCATTGTGAGTAAAGTCCAATGGAAATAAATAAATCCAATTGAGATAAAAAAGATAATTTCGAGATCAAACCAGCAAATGTATCATACTCCCTCTATAGTTCAGAATTCAGACATGAAACGACGCTGTTTGCCGAGAAATGTGAAATCATAGTACTTCTGCAAAATGTATGCCTACCTGTCAATGTGTTAATATCAAAAGGTAAAGCTTCACTGGCACAAAAACGTACATTCTGATTCTGACCAAGCACCATGCAAATGCCACATTTCTACAGTACTGTTAAAGTCCATACACTCAGTATACGGTCAAATTTATACTTTTTGCACTTTGCTTGTAAAAAAACCCACCAGTACCCATACTTGTATACGAGCTGTTCAATTAGCTTTAACCTCAACTTGTTTTGTATGTTTAAACTCACAAAGAATGTACAAGTAACAGTACAGGTTGTTTCATATTTTGTTTTATTTTACATATTTTATTTTATTTTGTTTATCATGCCTCCACCTCCAAAAGGAGCTGGCCGGAGGCTTTATGTTGTAGGTGTAATTAAGCCATTGCCTCCAAGATTCTGTAGTACCCATCCAGTTTACATAGCCAATGGGTTAATATTCAGGGTTGGCATATTTCCCACTTTTTATCATATTTCCCGGACACTGTCCGATATAAAATTGTCTTCTCGTGTACAAAGTCAATGGGAGAAATTTATATTTCCCGGACGATTTGGTGGGAAATAAGATTCTGACCGGGAAATATGCCAACCCTGTTAATATTACATGAAATGTATTTCAAGAGACCAGGCCAAGATAAGTACATGCTCGTTTCCAGTTTAATAAAAAGTCCGACCTGCATGATTCCCATGTTACTAGTGTCTTCGATAAAGTCAAAAAAATCAAGCCTTGAAAAAATTACAGCTCAGAACAATCATTAAAGTGATAGGGTAACATTGTGGAGCTTCCATTTAAAAAATTGTCAAATTTTGATATCTGAACTACACAGCAGTGAACATTCATATGGACAAATAAACACCCTAGAATAAAAAAGTTTGGAAAGTTACACTGCCAATGGCAAGTTATGCATGAATAAACAAAACTTGGGGCGAGTTTAAATAGCGTAGGTGTACACACAGTGAGAGAAAATGGGTAGGTGAATCCGATCAACTTATGATTTTCACTTTTTTAAAGCACTAAATAATCATTTTGAAATACAATTTTTCAGGGCGTAATTTTTAGACCTTATCAAAGACATGTGGAGAATCATGTAGCTCAGATTTTTTAACGGTGGTACATGTAAATGTTAGCCAATACCTTCAAGTGCTTAAACAATCATTGAAAGACCATTCCAGTTTTCCTCATAGACTTTTGTATTGCAGAATTTTCGTCGCCTGACAATAATTCATGGGCCGATTTTTATTTTAGGAGTGACAGCATAATTGCCTGAACTTTTGTGTTCTATGGTGTTTATTTGTCCATTCAAACACTGTCAGTCTAGTTTCAGATATGCCAGATTGCAAAGTTTGACATATTTGTTTTTTCTTTTAAATGGGAGAACCACACTGTTATATAGTGGCTACTTCATGTAATTGTGGATACATAATTTAAATTCAGCAACATTTTCCTGTTATTTACTTAAATTCAGTATCTATTTTGTGTGTGTTTGTGATTTTTTTTAAATTTTACAAAAACATTATACACTATTTCAAAGATACCAGGCAAAAATATAATAAGACTATTGTAGATGTAATTAAACTGACTGTGGATATTGCATACAGTACTTATCTAGCCCCACTCCCTTCTTGTTGTTTAGTAGCTCAGAATATCTGGAAATACATGTAATGTGATTATTTGAACATAATTTGCCTACATGTACATAAAATACACTGTATGTACATGTAGGCCTATATGTACATGTAGGTGCGTACTGTGATGTAGACCTATACATCTGGTAAGATTTTGGACAAAATCAAAGGTCAAAGAACTACTAAGCATTAAATGATTCTGAAGGATAACTTCTGATGGGATTTTGTTAAAGCTTTGTTATTTTTATAGCATTTAAAGAACTGCACATCATTTGTCAGTATAGTGAATGAGAGAAAACAAATCTATATGTTGACTAAACTTGAGCAAACTAACAACATATGAAAAGCAAATATCTGTGTGTGTACTTTTAGATATTTGCTAATTTACTTTCCCAAGTTTTTCGCAAGAGCTGTGAATTTAATGTGCAGTCTAATGTCACTAGGTTTCCCGGACTGACCTGTGGAATATTTTCTGTTTAATAGCGTGTTACACGTCTCACAAGCTAAAAAAAACTACAGGCTGAAAAGCAGAGTAATGAGCCCCACCTATCTTGGACTTGAAAAGGGCGTCACTGAACTTTTCGGGGGGGGGGGTTACACAACAGACTCATTCCTGTACTGAACCCATTGGTGCTCAGACCTAACAAGTAGGCCTAAACAGACAAAAAGAAATCCCCTCCATTACATGTATTTTAACCAACACAACAGAATTGCAAGTGACCTGATAACTTCTTGACTAGTGGGGGTGCTTGCTTCCCCCTCCCCTCCTCCCCCCCAGTGACACCCCTCACTTGAACTCTCAGTGTTGCAGGGAAATTATCACCATGTCAGAGAGGATAAAACTAGTCTTAAGTTAAATATCAGAATGTATTGTTGCTTTACCATTAAAACTCAGGGAAAAAGACATTTTCTTTTCAATGGCTACTTTTCCTATTTCAGTGCTTTCCAGATATTGTATTGAACTCTACAGGGGCTCTGTTGCCTTTTCAGGGGTGAAATCGCCCCTTGCCCCCATGTATTTTTTTTCCCTGCATAGACTGCAAGGGGAAAGAATCCTTATCTGCCTTTATACAATGCTACATACATGTACACTGTAAACATGGTCACTGTGAGAACAAAACTCTCACACACATTTGGATGGGGATCAAACCCAAGACCTCCTGATTTAGGCTGATTACCTGTTACCACTAGACTAACTAGACTGATTGCCCAGTGACCAGAATGTGCAATTCTTTTACATGTAGGCAGCAGACAACCTCTCAAATCTCAATAATTTATTTTTGATAGAATTGATTTCTTTCTGAGTTCATTAAACAAAGAAAGCAATACATGTACAGAATTGAGGAAACCCTTAAAGGTAAATGACGTGATTGGGGGGTAGTCATAGGGAAAGTGATTTTCCGCGATAACGGAAAACGGATGGAATTTTCGGAAATCACAACTTTCAAGTTGAAACGGAAAATGAGTTTTCAAATGGAAAATCACGGAAAACTTCTTTTTTCTCAAAATTTTTACTTTTTGAAAGGAAAAAACACGAAACTCAGAAAAAAATTAGAAAAAGTTGACACAAAAACACAAAAACAGCGAGAAATATTTGTTTCAAGTTTTATGGAAACGGAATCATCATTTTTTTTCATGTGTACAAAGTCTATGGTAAAACGGAATTTCCATTTTTCAGACAAGTTGAAACGGAATTCCAGATTTTTGGAAACGGAAAATCACTGTCCCTAGACTAGTCCTCAACTTGGGGTAAAAATTATTGTAGAATCAAACTGTGCAAGGATTCTACTGTGGGAGTCAGAAGTTGACTCGTTCTAAAATAACTTCCATCTGTATGCCTTGTGACAGACAAATCTGTTGTGTAAGTTTCAAAAGATGAATTTTTATTTGGGCTCGAGAGAAACAAAATGCTAGTGTGTTAATGCTTTGTTGGCTTAAGTAAACAGATTCAAGATAAATGCTTCCAGCCAAGAGATACACTCCAGCTTGTGTATCCATTGATATATATCCTTCAAGTTCAGTTTGGTTCAAGAGGCATTTTTTGTTTCTCCCAATCATGTCACTGCCCTTTAACCCCTCCCCTCCCTCTTCTTTCACTTCAGGCATCCACTTTAATGTAATGTACTTTGGAACAGTGTGGCCCAGCCAGCCATGTAGATTGCATAGCCAAACACGCCCACTTACTTCACAATGTCATGTGCAATCTGTCTCAGTCAACAATGGAACACACGGACACACACAGGCAATAAGGCTTTTATTGATTAGAATATTTTTATCCCACAAAAAACTGCCATATCGCTGCCACTGATTGTGTGTGAATTGGTGAAGCATTAAGTTTGCCTTTCCTCCTGTATGTACATATGGTGATGAAAATGCGTGTTTCATTTAGCTGAGAACCGTAACTTGCTACGTTGCACTTTGTTATTTGGTTAATGTATTGCGTCCAGTACATGCACCTACATACGTGTATGCGCAACAGGAGTTAAGGCGAGATCTTGTTGATAGTACTTTTGCATGTAGGGCGATAGTACACCAATTGTCTCTCATTATGTTTTAGTAAATTATACACGGACATATGTTTCAAGGTACAAAATGCTAAACAATGCATCCTTTTTCCATATGACTGGCTGAGTGTTGAAAAGCAAATATTTGCCGGAGACAAGAATCATTGCAAAACACAACCAGATCATCGTCGCATGACTCGAATCTAGCATTCCTGTGCTAGACCATCCTGATAAAAAGTATCGTTACGTAGGCTGCTGTTATCTAGCACAGTCACCGTACGGTCCGGGCATTGACGTTGCAAGTTCAGGATGTGGAGGGGAATTCAGTAGCGGCCCACACATATTCGGTTCCACCATTAATTTAGGTCATTACCACAGGTGGTACTTCCTCTTCGACGCATTCCACGGCCGTGTTTATTTATAAATTTTTGTCACCTTGGACGTTTGCCACCGTTGGGTCGCCACAATGCAGGAATCGGTCGGACGGCAAGCAGCTCTGCCGGTGAAGTTCCAGACCAGTTTGTACCATTTTCAGGATGGCGTCCACCGATGCGGGTACCAGCTGTGATGTTGGCGTACAAACTGTTTCTTTACCAACACGCAACACTCACTCCCCCATCTTAGACCACAGTATTTATAGTTTTGAGGACAGTTATAGCGATTGGAACTTTTTGAAAATGGATGTATCATCGTCGAATCCGAGCCGATCCACCTCCGCTGCGGGTCAAAAGTCATCCGTGCCACAGCT
The DNA here is from genome assembly GCA_001188425.1 of Eucidaris tribuloides. NCBI lineage: Eukaryota > Metazoa > Echinodermata > Echinoidea > Cidaroida > Cidaridae > Eucidaris > Eucidaris tribuloides. Next base: position 13,779 of record JZLH01S0523850.1, read on the forward strand.
TCCCTCGCCGCAAGAGGACGGTTACTGTTCGCAAGAGGAGAATTACGAACTCGATCACGGTTACACGTCACCATTAAACGATGCGCCGAGTTACCAGACCTATCTTGCCTTGGTCCCGGACCTAGACGGCGACTCTGGCCCAGAGACAAACGAGGACTCTGTTCAATCAGCCACTGAGAAGTCTTCCTCAACGCACAACCGTCCTAAAAAACAAAATGGTATTGCCCTTTTTTATGATCATTTTTTTGTCACATAAAATCTGCATTCTTCAAACAGAAAGCAGCCTTTTTAATAATGCCCCGAGATACTGACCAATTTTCTGGTGTATAGGTTTTATGTGAAACAGGAGTAGATTTTTTTCATCAGTTTTATGCAGTTTTTGATATGCAGTTGAGAACAATTGCAGAAGTTGCGTACACACATAAATTATTTCTAGCTAAACGGAAAATATAAACTGCTGTGTGTATTTGTGTCTGAAGTAAAAATGAAACAAAACCAGTAAACAAAAACACAAAGAAAAGAAAAAAAAGGAAAAAGTAGTATGTGAAATGCAAGTACATGTATTTAGTTCTTTCATTTTGGAAATCTTTCTGAAGAGGAGATATTTTTGTGGTATCCTTAAGTCAGAAGCTCACAGTTAGAAGATTATAGTATAGGCCTACTCTTTTTTTGTCAGGTCAAAGTTGTAATATAGGCCTAGTCACAGTCATACAACAGTTGCAGTTTATTATTGCTGTGACTAAGCTTTTGAAGGTAAATTACATGATTGGGGGTAGTCCTCAACTTGGGTTAAAAACTATTCTAGAATCAAGTAAACTATGCAGGGATTCTATTCTGAAAAGTTTGTTGTCAAAAGTTGACTCATTTTAAAATAATGTCCATCAGTATGCCTTGTAACAGACAAATTTTCTAGTGTAGCCTTCTATGGATATTAAATATATCGTGCCCCGATAAAATTAAACTGCTGGCCTATTCATGCTTGATTCTCCTTAAGTAAACAAACTCGAGACAAATCCTTCCAGCCAGGAGATCCACTCCAGCTGGTGTACATTTGGTTTCAACCAGTTTGGTTCTAAATGTATTTTTTTATTTCTCCAAATCATGTCACTGAGCTTTAAAGATTGTGTCAGGGATGTGCAAGTCCATTACTTCCCTTCATTATCAATACCAAACGGTTGTTTAGTACTTACAAATGGTGTGTTGAAAGTTTGAGATCCATACGTCATGAATTTGTTGTTTTATGAGAAAAACTAATAACGACATGTTACCAGAATGTTGTTCTTTCCGTGAGTTTCAATTTTGCTCAAACTGCGAATCGCGGTTATGTGTATCGTCGCAAGACCAGCGGAGCGCACTGATTGGTTAAACGGCTAACCTCCGCAGGACCTTTGGCTAATGGCTGATCGGACAATTTTGGAACGGCACGTGCACGTTTGACGTCGCGGATTTTTTGAAATTGCTTCTGAGTAATTTGAAAAAGGATGAAGTTTAATCGTCCAGATTTTCACCAAAACTCAATATTTTACCCCAAGTCTCTATGAGAGGTGTTTATTTATATTTATCTTCACATTGAATATGATTTCAGCTGATTTCATTCATTTAGGTGTTTTTTTGACGTGCAAATGAATGACACAATCTTTAAGTCATAATCCATTGTTATTATTATCATCATCATAATAATAATAATTATTATTATTATTATTATTATTATTATTATTATTATTATTATTATTATTATTATTATTATTATTATTATTATTATTATTATTATTATTATTATTATTATTATTATTATTATTATCATCATCATCAACAATTATTTAGTGGTTGAACACTTTTAAACTGTTCTTATTGAAGAGAAAACTTATTAGCAAAACAAACAAAAACAATACAGATGAAAATATCCGAACCAGACCTAAAACAAAACAAAATCAATTGTAACAAAACATTATTGATGATACCTCTACTGCTACTACTACTGTACTGCCAAACAGTAAGGATGAAAGTTAATGATATACAGTGGAAGTGAGTGTCATATTTAAAAAAAATGTATATACATGTACATGTATACTATGCTGTACAACCTGTTTGTACAGTACTGGTATTTGTCAAAAAAATGTGGCACAAATTCATTAAATTTATGTGGAAAAATTAAATTTCATATTTATTACATTAGCCTAAGACATTTGCCTCATTCCCTCAAGTTGTTCGACTCTCAAGCAGGCTGCCTTTAATTATACTGTACACACCCCCTTCTGTCCTGAAGCAACCTTGTCTGTAGTCTGACTACCAGGCCCTTATTCATGAACCATCAATGTGAGCTAAATGTACAGTGTAGCTAACCAAGCCCCCAAAACCATCACTAGTTGACAAGCCTGGAATCCAGACTACATGTACCTAGTGTGTGTTTATGAGGGGGAATATGCATTACAGTGTTTACACTCTTTTGCTTCAGAATAATGTTGCCTGTGGTCTTTGAAAGGCAATGTGTGTACACTGTATGCACACAAAGTGTCACAAACCTCCATGGTATATGGAACACTTTCTGAAATTATGTTGCATTGAAATATGCTTTGCATACATGTACATGTATTTCCTTTTATATGTCAGAAGTTTGTTGTTTTCCAGTATAATTTTACACAATAAGAGCACAGATGCATCCTGTGACCATTAATTGTCCTTATTTGTATGACCCTTTTGCAATCATAGACTAAATTTAGAAAGTGGACCACTGTATGCTTGCTGTCTTGCTTTTGCTTTTAAAACTGAGGGATTGTGATTTTGTGACTGGGGTAAACAAAATGGGCAGTCAACGAAATTAGACTGTGTGTGGTATGATGAATAATCTGATATTGATCACTGTAACGAGGGGGAGGGACAGAGGTACATGTACATGTAGGTAATAACAAATAACAAATCTTTAATCATGTTCATTATAACAAACAAAACAGGTATAAATCTCCTACAGCTCAGACTGTATATTATACAATACAAAATTCCTATGAAATTTAGGGATGGGGTTCGTGGGTACATGTACATCTCTCAACCCGGAGGGGGGCCAGTGTCATTACAACGTGTACACCATGCACGTGTGAAAAAAACGCGTAAAAATGGGGGTTTTTTATGGTCGGACGATGTACGCACGTACAGTGAAAAGTGTATCAAAATCGCCAAAATCAGGAAAAAAGGGTATATGTTACTGTAAAAGGGTCTCATTTCAAACTTGAATACTTGTGTAGGGTATTCTGAGATCGATTTTGAATTACTTGTATATAGGGTCCATCTTAATCGCTCGCCCCCCCCCCCCCCGTACCCCCTGATATAGGCTATGTTCTTTCATTGACATATAAATTCAGGGGAATGCATCTGGTCATACGATTAGTCTTTTTGGATACCACGTGAATATCAAGTACTTAGCTCTTGCTGATCAGTGGAATTTTACTCAAATCTTTGGGCCAAATATGTACTTTATGATATAAAGATAACCTTACATTAGATTTTGCAGTTGAGTTGCCAAAGGGCAAAGGTTATGGGACTTTAATTTTGTCTGATATCATGTCCAATTATCATTGCAATCAATGAAGTTGTAATGAAATTTGGGGGCAGTACTGGTAGGTAACTCTGGTAAACTGATGCAATTGATTATGTACTTTAAAATGTCAGTGCCGCAGGTTTTTATTATTGACTCATTACTATTTTTGTAAATTCAAAACGTTTTTGGAGTTCAATCAAACTTGGTAAGATCAAGTTTACTGTAATATAGTATCTCTGCAAGTTGCTTCTTGTGTATAGCAAAACAAAAGTTAGGGTGTGGAAATAACTTTCTATCTTGGGTATGAAAATGCGATGAAGCACTTTTAAAATAGAATTTTTCTGTAGATTATTCTTGTGTAAATGCCAGGTACTGTAGTTGAAAGGCTACTTGACTTTTGTAAATATGGTCATAAACTCATAACAATCAGTCTGGAACATAAAATTTGTGACTCGGCTAAATCAAGTGGAAGGCAAACAAACAATCAGCCCAGTTCTCCTTCTTGTTATCTCCCAAATTTGAACTTAGATGAACTGCAGTGTACAGTATATTTAGGGTGTACTTTAGGCCCAGAAAACCAGCGTAGGTCATAGAGAAAAGGACAGTTAGATATCAAAATGTAAATATTTCAGTTCAAAGTCACAGAGTCATAATTTAGTGAGTCATATTGTTGAATGACGTTTTGATGTTGTCATGTTAAAGTTTCAGCTGACATATTTTCTTGTTAACCCCTTCAGTATCAACAGTGAAGAAACCATTTAGATAACAACATGTTCAGGGTTCGACATTAACGGTAGCCCGCTAGCCAGTGGCCGGAAAAAAATCATGGCAGACTGGCAAAATCTATGTAATAAGTCCGTGTGGCTACATGTAACTAAAATATTACCAAAGTGTCGCAATGGGTGTCAAATGATTTTATGTATCGATGAATGAACTCAAAATCTCTATGTTTATTTCGAACAAAATACAAACTAAACAACAACCTCCCTGCCCGATATTTGTACTTCGCTGAGATCCTCTAGAAATACACTGTTAATTGCCTCAGAGCTCATTGTTTTGACGAAGTACCAATGCAACGCTGGTAGTTCAAGGCCTGAGATAGCCTTGTCAGGTCCAGGTGGGAAAGGAGGGGTAGCCTGGTGGGCAGACACCAATGGCCATTACCAACTAATTACATTATTCCTTTCGAAATAAAGATCAATTTGGGTGGCTATTCAGAATTCTTGCGGACTACCTAAAATTTAGGCTAACTAGTCCAGCTGGCTCGTTAAAAAAGAAGTTAACCCGTTGGCTACGGGAACCGGATGTGGCCTGTGTTAACTTTATGGGATTTTCAGAATCTCGGAGGCAACGGGTTAAGCACGACCTCTGAACATGGTTTCTTGACGAATGACCTGAGAGGGTTTTAACACCACAAAAATTAATAGGAACATGTGCAGTACACTCCCCATAAAGACTGCAGTCAGCAAGAACACTGTAGTGGAATCTTTCCAAAGGAAACATACAAATCGCTCCTGGACTCTTGAGCCTACTTGTATATTGTACATTTCCTTTTTCAATTCAAGTTTTTAAACACTGTGTAAATTTACTTTTCCAAGTGAAATCTAATTTTCCAAATAAAACATGTACTCATACTATCATGTCATGTGTAGTTGCCACACCCCACCACTCCCACCCCACATTCATCTTCTACATAATTGTAATACACAAATACTCAACCGAGTGAACCTAGATCATGGTGCAAGAAACAAAGTACACATCACTTTATTTTAAAGGGGAATGAAACCCAGACATCTTACTGAATTCAGAGAATACAGAACAATACAAGATGGAAAATAGTGAAAGTTTGAGCAAATTTGGTTAAACGGTTCAAGAGTTTATGATTGTTCAAAGTTGATTAAATCCTTGTTATGGAGGATCCTTAAATTGGCAACTCTACCCACTTTTCAGATGAAAGTATGGAGAACTTCCCATTGGATTTTTACACAAACTTTCAATAATTTGCATTTTTCTGAAGTGTCAGTTGAGAAAGTATCTAAATTCTTTCAGAAAAACATGTAGAATCATTTTTGCTAGGACATACTTGCACAACAAGCAAGAGCAAATCAAATATTTGAAAAGAGTGAGAATAAGTGAAAATTTGTGTACAAAACCAATGGAGAGTTCTCTACACTTTCATCTAAAAAGCTGGTAGAGTTGCCAATTTAACAATCCTACATAACAAGGATCAATAAACTTTGAACAAACATAACTCTTGAACCGTTCAACCAAATTTGTTCAAACTTTCACTAATTTACTTTTTGTATTGTTCTGTAATCTCTAACTGAATGCAGGAATGTGTTTGGGTTCCATTCCATTTTAATATTCAGGAATACATCCCTGACTACAAAATACCTGTACATTAAGAACACACAACTTACATGCACTCAGGTGGGTGGTATAGTTTGTATCTAGCTTCAATAAAATACTTGCAAATTTCATGTGGATTTGCATAAAATTTAATTGGTAAAGTTGGCAGTAGGGCTATCTTATAGAGTAGATACATGGACATGTAGTATTTGCATGAAAACAAAATATATTGAAAAATATATTCTGAAGATTTTGCTCGCAAAATTAGGCCACTATTTCCTCGGATTGACAAACATTTTTTGTGTCCCTTTTTCGTTGACTGAAATGGATTGTTATCACAGGCGTATTCTTTTCAAGGGCCCATTTTCTGTTTACGTCATCTGTACCTTTTGTTTTGGGGGGTGTTTTTTTTTAGTGATGGTTGATATGACAAACAATTGCATTTCATAATATTTTTGTTTTTCAAATTGAATACATGAGTAATTTGTACATGACTTTTAGAATGGCATTGGATGATTGTACATTACACAAAACAAAAAGATTGCCTCATGGTTTCCAGTATATTCTCCCCCCCCCATGGACAAAGGAGCAATGACATTTTTTTTTCTCAAAATTGAGTTATATAGGTGGGCTCCATACTTCATATGTTAAGCCAAGTTTATTTGGGGATTTTTTGCTTATTTGAAAGTTTTGCCCAAGTATATCCATGCAATAATGATGCTGAATGCTCTTTATTTTTTTTTATATAATTTCATGAAACATGTCGGGAGGGGGGGGGGGACCGCGACATTTTTGCTATTTTCCATCTATAATCCAAAGGATTACATAAGGCGTTAAGGTTATACTGATATACCTACATCTGAAAAAGAACAGACACCCAACATTTTCATAATTTCATATAAAAAAAAACTAAAGACATTCAGAAGTTATTATTGCAGGTTGATGCTTTGGGGGCGATCAGTTCGAAATAACAACAAAAATCCCCAAAACTAAACTTGGGCTTTAAACATGCAAAACTAACAAAAAATAGAAGTGTCCTTTTGTTTCATAATCTGCTTGTTAAAAGGACACTGAATTAAGGCTTTGAACAAAATACCTTTTGCTCAATATCTAAAAAAACACACCAAAATGTCAGTTATGCCCTTTTGTCATGGGTGGCAGTATTCTACAGGGTAATGTAAATAAAGGCAGATTACCTTGATGTGCCAGCCAGTGATAGTCTGTTCTATAGACATTTGCAAGGTTATCAAACATGATATGCAAATTGCTTGTTTGTTCATTTCGATATGTATCTCTCTATAACACAGCAAATTGGCAAATTCTAAATTGAAGGCCAGTGGTGTATGTACAATTGTACATGTACATGTAGTATCAGTACCATGTTTTCTTTTTTCCCCAAGCTCCTAGAAATGTAAACATTTCTGTCAGGAAATGTTTGTAGAATCCCAAATTCTTGTGGAGAGGGATGGAAAATTAGGGGAGCCATCTCAGAAATCTCCTGTGTTGATTGTAATGTGATTGTTATTATTTTTATATGATTGTATAAGGTTGTTTTTGTAAGTACACTAGTAAGATATTTTATGAAAAAAATGAAAACTTTTTACTTTTATAGTGTCGCAGCATTTTATTTGGCACAGCAACTACCTCACCAGCCCCCTTTCCTAAGAATAAACTAGTTCAAATGGAATCAAAGGATGTTGACATATATGGGGCATCAATCCATTTTTTGGATTGGGGGGGGGGGCAGGGGGAAAGGTAAAAATGTCAAACAATTTCGGTGCACTAGTCAAATTTGTCGTGTAAAATTTTGCATGTGAAATTGCAAATTGTGTTTAGTGTTTTTAATGGTTTTTGTATTGTACATATTTAAAGTTGTCAAAATTATTTGGGGGAGGGGGGAGGCAAATTGATATGTTTCCCCCAAAATGTTCATTGGGATGGCAACTGCCTTCCCCCCCCCCCCATCGGTGACCCTGGATGACATGTTTTGCAACAAAAATAGATGGTTTTGCAAGGAATGAAAAGGTACAATGATGAATGAACCTCTGCCCCTCGATCATCTCCCCTCCCCTTCCCTTCCCTTCCCTCCCCTCCCCCCTCTCTTACTCTCCTTGTTTGGCTTTGAAAGCTACTGGGAAACTTGCCAACTAATATAAAGTACTGTAAGCTCAACCCAAGGACAACAGTAAGCCTTGGTGACAGCAATGTAAATGTTCCAGGATTTACATGGATTGCTTTGTGGATACATTTGTGCATACAGTATGCATTAAACACACAGTTTCTGATTGATACAAAATACTTCTCAAGCAGCTTGGAATATATCAGATATTTTAAACAAATTGTATTACGTACAGTATTTGATATTTGGGGGTGAACAAAAAGAGCAATCATGAAGATTAGACGTGGTATAATAAGGATTTTGATTTTGATCTCTGTGACATACATGTAAGGGGTGGGGGAAGGGGTTGCAACTGTAGGTAATTACAAAAATATATTGATTTTATCAAGTTCATCATATCAAACAAAACAACTCCCGTTACATACATGTACATGTATCTCCTACAGCTTAGGCTTAAGTATTATGTATAAAATTTATATGAAATTTAGGGATGGGGTTCTTGGGTATCCCATCTCTCTACAGTCTCTAAACAGTTCTTAAAGGGCAGTGACATGATAAGGAGAAATAAAAAAAAATGTCATTCGAACCAAACTGGTTGAAAGATATACAATAGATACACCAGCTGGAGTGTATCTCATGGCTGGAAGGATTTATCTTAACTCTTAATGTGCCGATGTCGCAGATCTGCGACACATAATACACATAAAGGCCATAGAGGTTGAAATCCTCTGGCATGTTAAGAGTTAAATTTGTTTACTTGAGCTGAATCAAGCATGAACATACTCGCATTGTGTTTCTCTCAAGCCCCTATAGAATTAGATGCCATAGAGAGCTACACAATAGATTTGTCTGTCACAAGGCATACTGATGGATGTTACTTTAGAATGAGTCAACTTTTGACTACAAGATTTTCACAGCAGAATCCTTGCATAGTTTAGGATTCTAGAGTAGTTTCACCCCAAGTTGAGGACCAGCCCCAATCATGTCATTTACCTTTAAACAATCTTTCATTGAAATCAAAGTTCAGGGGAATGCTCATGGTTAGTTCAAATCTATATACCTGTACACAGTGAAATGCCAAAGAACTGAAGCAGGGAGGTACGTGTCATAGATACATAAATACATAATTAAATAGTTAATTTTCCATTACAGTCACTCAGAAGATACTTGATTATCATTCATGTGACTTCCATATTTCTCATTGTGTTCGAGAGATGTGCTGATTAAAGTTCAGCCGTATGTTGGTACATGTATAAAGCCACATTCAGACAGAAAAAGGTGTAGCTGCGGTGGCTCTGAGCGGTCTTGAAACCTTCTGATGACCCCCTTCAGATAGCACAGAATTCGCGTAGCAGCTACGCCTTTTCGCCGTCTTAAACCATTTACACAGAAACCAAAAAGGTGGAGTCGCTAGTTGCGAGACCGGAACAGGAAGTACATATTTGTACGCGCGATTGTCCTTTGTTTTTCGGCGCGGATGTTGGTGAACTTTGCATGCATCACTGCGCAACGAGTAGCAGAGACGGCTTAACTCATTCAGACAGAAGGTGAAGCGTATCAGCTATACTACTCCTTTTCGCCGGCTCTGAAACACCTCCAGAGGTGTTTCAGAGCGGGCTCAGAGCGGGCGTACTTAATACTCCTTTTCGCCGGCTTAAACCATTCAGACAGAAAGTGGAGGAGTAGCAGAGCCGGCTCAGAGCCGGCGAATTTGGGCTGTCTGAAGGGGGTTTAAGACAATAAAGCCAAAGTATAGTTTTGGTTGATCAAACAAAATTTCCATCAGCAATAATATTGGGCAGTGTGGATTACTGCATGGTAATGATTATTTGATGAAGTGTTATGGGAGTGATTTGAGTCATTACCGACAAGTTAGGGCATCTGACTCAAACCTTGACAATCTGGTAGGATGACGGAGACTCCAGTTTTCACCTTGATAATGGCTCGCTGATATCCTGATACCACTTCCTCCTTCAATTGGCATACTATATGTAGTACAACAGGTGGATAGACATATTTGATTCATTGTATGCCTGTAGTATTTATAGATATTATCAAAACATGGTTTAACAATGTTTCCACTTTCCACTTTAAACAATCTGAGGTACGTGTAGTATGTGAACCTTCATGTTACTAGTGTCTCTGATAAGGTCTAAAAAAGTTTCCTGAAACAATTACAGTTCAAACAATCATCGTGCACAGCTTTTAAATGTGAAAAACAAGTTCCCCATAACTCAGCTGTTCAATCAATTTGACAAGACATTACTGATGTGCTGATATTTTATGTACATATTGCGCTAGTGACAGCACAACTGTCTAAAGTTTTGTGCTCTGTGGTGTACATTTGTCCATTCAAACACTATCAAAGTTAGATATCAAAGTTTTCAAATGGGGCTTCCACAATGTTAGAGTGTGTCTTTAAAACAAATAGATATGAGTCATAATGTTTTATCTTAAGTGGAAAATGATTACATTATTCAGTGGAAGACAAACAAATTTCAGTTGTCTGAAAACAGCGTGTGCAGTACATCAGTTTATACATTTGTACATGTACAGTAGTTGTTTGAGGATGACAGTAAAACTTGTTATGACCAAAATGATGGTTACAACTCTAATAACAGAATGCATGATCAGTCAACAGTAAGTTATGTGCTACACAGGGGAGCGCTGGGGGGGGGGCAATCGCCCCACCCCCTGAAATTTAAATAATGCAGAAAATCACTGGGTTTTTGAAGTGTAATTCACAAAATTTAGGTTGTATTTTATTTTTGTTAACGTTTTCAACCTCCCCCCCCCCCAAGAGTTTTTGCCCTCCATCAGGTTATACCCTGGCGCTGCCCCTTATGCTACGTACTAGTCCTTCTCATGCAAATATTTGGGTTAGGTTTCGATTAGGATGTTCTAATATTGGAAATCCTTATACAGTTTGTTAATGTTGCTCCCCTGCAATTGTGTTTAAATCCTAACTTGAACCTGATTGGGTTTTTTTTTTTTAATTCCTGTTCTGTGGATTATGGTACCAGAAAACCATGTACTGAAAGATTATGTAAAATTTTGTCAAATAAGCCATTATTTTATGTACCGGTATTAACAAATAAACAAAAAATGTCTACATTACTGAATGAGATTAATATTTGAATGAATAAAATACATGTAGCTACATGTACATACAGTAAATAAAAATCAGTTAAGTTACTATCACTGATTGATTGATCATCTAATTATTTTGGGGGTGAAAGGTTAGTGACATGATTGGGAACACTTGAAAATGCCTCAAGAACCAAATGAGTTGAAATATATACAAACTATACACTAGCAGGAGTGGATCTCCCACCTGGGTGGATTTGTCTGTAATTTGTTTACTTAAGGAGAATCAAGCATAAACATAGGAGTATCTTAATTTTATCCGGGGACGATAAAAAATAAGCCCCATAGAGAGCCACACAGCAGGTTTCCGGGCTACGAGTGATATTGACATTGTTTATTTTAGAATGAGTCAGCATTTGATTACAAGATTTTCACAGGAGAATCCTTGCATAGTTTACTTGATTCTAGAGTAGTTTCAGCCCAAGTTGAGGACTACCCCCAATCATGTCATATACCTTTAAGCACAAGCTATGTTGTGAAAAGATATTCAAAAAACTTCTATTGAACTAATAGAAACATTCAAATGATGGAATGTTTTATTTTCATTTCTTTCTTTTCTTCACTCTTCTTTTGATTCAATAGTAAGCGCTGATGAACAGCAAAACAACAGGGGCGAGACCACTCCGTTGTTTGAACAGTCTCCCGCCAGCACACCCAGCGAGTTGGCCAGCCCTATCAGTGAAGGCCTGTCGATTGACGACGCAGAGAGGGAACGACTTAAAACAGAACTGGCTGAAGTAAGTGAATATTTTGCTCGGTTGTCCAGCAGAAGGGCCTTAACTCATTCAATACTAAAGCCTGTCCAGAGTAAAATAATCACTACAAATTTGCTTTCTCATCAAATCGGCAACATACTGGAATAGTCTATGATAAATGGGTATTGAATAATGCGTCAAACATTAGCCTAATTAATTGATTATTTATTGGTGAAATTTTTAAGATCTTATTTTCTTGTGAAATATAAGACTAAAAATAATTTTTGAAAAAATAATTTTTGATTGGATAACTTTCACTTTTAAACGACATAAAAAAAGAAAAACATGTCCGTAAAATATGTTTCTCAATTAGTTCAATACATTACCCACTAACAAAGTGGAACAACACAAGCCTCATCATAACAACAGCCGTTGCCAATTTGATAAATTAATGAATATTCTAGTTAAATCTCATTTAAATTTTCATGACAAAATGCATATTCATCATGACATTGTAGCACCCACTTCATTAAATAGCTGATATTTTTCTCTTATTTAGCATATTCATTAGATGGGGTAAATACAGCCACATTCCAAGATAAAAAGGCAAACCACAAATATGTGGTCCTAGTATTGAATGGGTTAACAGTAAATCTTCTCTTATTTGAGGGAATATTGCCTTAGTTGATATTTGCATGTATATAACAGATTGACAGAAGGATCTAAAAATATCACATTACTTTGATTTCATGTGAACATAGCCAATGGTTTTCAAGTTAGAGACAATTTAGTGTTAAGGCCCTTACTGGAATGTTGTTGCCAAAAGTGGCTCAAGTATTAAAGTGTTCATTTATAAGGTAAACATGTACACATAAGATTCTGAGGGGAAACGACTCAAGGCAGAACTGGCTGAAGTAAGTGAGCATTTACATGAATGTTGTTGTAGGAACTGGCTGAAATAAGTAATCATTTAGTAGGCACATTGTTGCCATAGTGACGTGTCTTGATTTCCTTCCAAACATTGTACCAAACAAGGTTTCTTCAGCAGGATGTCACAGGGGATAGCCCAGATAAAAACAACATCATACTTTTGACTAATTTCACTGCTTGCTCTCTTACATGGTATGTTCCACTGTTTTGCATTTGCTGTCATTGATAAATTATTTTTGTTATAAGCACAAATATTCTGATTGTTATAACCCCACCAAATAAAGTTTGAAAGGAGTGTAATAGGAATTGGCGTGTGGTCAGGCTTTTGGGCGGTCGGACTATTGCAAATCTTACAGGTAAAACTACTTCCTCATTTCTTTAGCATTGCTCATGTAATTTGGCAAAAACATTTGGTCTTGGGGTGAAGATGTTCAGACACATTTTTTGTATGTGTTTGGAGACTGGCATTGCCATGGTAACAGCACGTAAAACCATCCTGATGGGGCAGATATACTATTCACTGTCTGTGAAATTTTAGTTGTAACTATAGGGAGAAGAACTAGATTAATTTATGATTTTATTGCAATTTGTAGCATAATTACAGAATGGTAGTTGTTTGTTCTACTCTCAAGAAAGGCAAATAAAAAATAAAATCACTTAAGGAACAAACTCTTTTCCTTCAGTGCAACTACTAGTGGGATTTTCTGTACACACTTGCAGATCAATCTGTTTTATCCTTTCAAAAATTGAACACTAGGTGGAGCTAGACATCGAGGCGTTGAGACAGACCCTGCGGGCGAAGGAGACCACAGCGAAAGAGATCCGCCGTAAACTAGGCATCACCCCGGTGGCAGTATTCAAAAATGATATGAAGACAGGATGGTCAAACTTCAAACAGTCCAGCGCGTAAGTCTGATTTCTTTCTTCTTAATGGTTGTTGTATTAGGACAATTCACGAGGGATGACTCCCATGTGACAACTCTCATGGAGGATGTCTCCCCTGAAGGACAACTCCCCAGGAGGACGTCTCCCCCAGAAGACAACTCTCCTAGAGAACAACTCCCCAGAGGATGGCTTCACCAGGGGACAACTCCCATGAGGACAAATCAGATTTTTCTAACTGGTTAAACTCCACCAGGGGAGTTTTCCTCCAGGTAGTTGTCCTTGTTGGAGTTGTTCTCCAGGGGAGTTGTCCTTGTTGGAGTTGTCCTCCAGGGGAGTTGTCCTTGTTGGAGTTGTCCTCCAGGGGAGTTGTCCTTGTTGGAGTTGTCCTCCAGGGGAGTTGTCCTTGTTGGAGTTGTCCTCCAGGGGAGTTGTCCTTGTTGGAGTTGTCCTTGTTGGAGTTGTCCTCCAGGGGAGTTGTCCTCCAGAGGAGGTGCCCTTGGGGAGTTGTCCTCTATGGAAGCTATCCTCTGGTGGAGTTTTTTTTTGGGGGGGGGCGAGTTATCCTCAAGGGGAGCCATCCTCTGGGGAGTTGTTCCCTGGGGGAGCTGTCCTTTGGGGAGTTGTTCTCTAGGTAATAATCCTAGAACCCATAGTTGTACATGTACTGTACTGTACACATGTATGTATGTAGTAGGTATTTGACAGATTTAAGTGGATTGATAACTATTGTTTCTCTTTATTGATTTTATAGACTGGGTAGAACTAAAGAGATCAAGTGGGATTTTGAGTGATCAATGTACAAAGAACTCTTTTATTACTTTAGACGGATAATGGTCTAACGTTGTAACTTATTTATTTCCTTAATGTTTTTATTTTTTGTTTATTTCTTTTGCATTTTGTTAGAAGTTTAATTTCTCTGCAAAAACAAGAATTTAGAATGATTACATACCGTTTCTTTCATTTTGTAATTTAGGTACGTGAATACGAGTACAAAATTGTCAGAATGGAACCAGAAAGTCACAACGTCGGACGCGTACGTAAACCCCTACAAATCTCTTGCCAGCAAACACCCGCATCATTCTAACTTGTTCCTTTATCTTTTCATTTCTAACACAACAGTTTTCCATTTTTTGTGTTTTTTCACTCACATTTTTTCATCTTCGATTGTTTTCATTTTTCAGATCCAGCATCTTGCTATGGTGGAATGACATTAAAAAAATGCTCTCATGCTTGCAGGGCTGTGCATTTTGCATGTTTGTAGTTATTGCAGTAGATAGAAAACAGCTAACAGCAGTTATACTCTGCACAAGGTGATGGTCAGCTAGTAGTGTTGGGTACCTTGAGACCAGAGATGGAGTCGAGGCCGGCCTCGAGGCCAGATTTTGCCGGCCTTGGCCTTGGCCTCGGACCGAGTCACATGTACAAAGTCTATGGGAAGAATATTTTTCCAGCGGCCTCGTGACTCAGAACTGCCTGCCTCGACTTCATCCCTCCTTGAGATCAATCATGATCTTGAGACCAGTCTTGAGATTGGCAATCTTTGATCTTGCTCTTGTCCATAATCTTGAAGGTGTTGGTCCTGATCTTGATCATGGAGCTTCTGTTCTCTGAACTTGTAGATCAGCATTGCTATAAGGCCCCCCCCCCCCTGGAAAAAACAAATAGTTATGTTGCCCTCAAGTGGGAAATTTGGAAAGTGGGTCGGTCGGTCAATTTTTATTATTTTTTCATTTAGTTTATTTTTTTACGAGATAAGTATATGTAGAACAAAACTTGGTGAGAGTTGAGTTTCCCAATATGTTTTTTGGGTCTTTCAAATGGGCAAAACGCATATAAAAGTGCTGTTTTAAGCCATTGAATAGGAATTTTAGCAATTTTTCTGCTAAAATCTGACTTTTTCTCCCCAGAACAGTGAGTTGTATATTTTGGGTCTGCTAAAAAAAAGAACAAAAAAATGTGACCCTGTGTTTTAGCATTTTATGGTCGGTCGATTGAGGGCGACATACATTTTTTTTGGGGGGGGGTGGCCTTATGTAAAATATCATTTGAAAAAGCTTTCGAAAATCTTCACTAATCGGCAAATGGGGAAAACATGACTCCGTGAAGCAGATCTTGATCTTAGACCCCATGGTTTTGGATCCAGCCCAGGTGAAAGGGAACGTTGTTTCTATTTCTGATACCACAAGATGGTTTTAACAAAGACTGAACATGTTTGTTCTATCACAATCCTCAAAGAGAGCAAACAGCAATCAGTGTGTCATGTCAGGGGCGTCAATGGGTGGGAGTGGGATACCCAACCTTGTACCCTACAAAGTCCTCCCTGTACTCAACAGGCGACAGGTTTGACAAGCAAAAAAAGGGGCATCGATTTTGTCATTTTACCCAACAGAATACTTGAGTACTGAAACAAGTCGACAAGCTACCCCTCTCAAAAAAAAATGAAAGGAAAAATAAAAGTCTTTTTTTTTACATTTTTTACTTCCACCCCCCCCCCACCTCCAGCTAGCGACGCCCCTGTGTCATGTGTTATCAGCCAATGAAGAGGATGAGTACTGAGTGCAAGTATGTACATGTACATGTGAGGTACGAGGTGTGACAAAAAAGAAACGAGACTGTGACAGCCACGCCCACAAAGCATTGTCAATCAACCCACTGCCCATGCCACTGTGTTGCCCAACATCTCATCAACATTCTGCTATAATATTGTTCACCTATCTCACTGTGCAAACCTTGAAAAAAGGAGATGGACAGGTGGTGTTCACAGTGTCAAAGCCATAAAGTGTAGCAAATGGTTTTTGACATAAAATTTTTAAAGACATGGTATTCAGTGATGAATGAATGAATAAGTTTGCATGATATATCATTTGAAAGAGCATAAGTCAAATTTTATTCTGAACCTGTCTATTTAATCATACGCCCCTTTGTTACCGCAGAATAAGCCTTTGTTTTAGGTTTGTTTGTTTTCTGGGACGCACTGTAGTGTAGTGATGGGGCGAAGCAGGGGCGTGTCACTCAGCAGCCCGAGAAGGGGCACAAAGTGAGATACGGTACTGTAGGTGAACAATATGATAGCAGAATGTTGATGAGATGTTGGGCAGCACAGTGGCATGGGTGGCGGGTCAATTGACATTGCTTCGTGGGCGTGGCTGTCACAGTCTCGTTTCTTTTTTGTCACACCTCGTAGACTGTGCATTACCGCACTTCCTGATTATTGGGCGTATCATCTGCATCATCGACAACTGATGACAACTCATAACAAGATCGTCTTGTCCTTGACCATCCCGTTGTACAGCCATATTAAATTGAACTTTTCCTGATAAAAAGTCTTGGACTTAAAATTCCGCAAGGGTGAGAACTGATAGAACTAGCATAAAACCAACCTTGTACACAGAATTCTGAAATTCATTAATTATGTAAATTTATGCAAATTTATTCAAAATTGACAAAAAATGTTCTACATTTCACCGCAGATTTTAATTCGGTTTGGTTTATCTGATACAGCTTGGTGGGGGCTTCCAAACTTCTACACAGAATTCTGAAATTCATAAATTATGCAAATTTTATGTGAATTTATTCAAAATCAACAAAAAATGCTACCTTCTCTTCTACATGTATTTCACTGCAGACTTTGTTTCTGTTTGGTTTTTCTGATAGGGCTTGGTGGGGGCTTCCAAACTTCTACACAGAATTCTGAAATTCATCAATCATGCAAATTTATGCAAATTTATTCAAAATCTAGAAGGAACTTTCACATTACAAACATTCATGGCATTCCACAAATATA
>JZLH01S0523928.1:19633-31289 GCA_001188425.1 Eucidaris tribuloides
CTACATGTTTGAGGTCCTAGTGTTAACCTGTTGTTTTCAAGATTCTGTAATACCCATAGAGTCAATATATGGTGAATCTAGCTCCTGTAGACAATGGGATACACTTAGAGTGTGAAACTTCTACACAAAATTTTGAAATTCATTAATTATGCAAATTTATGCAAATTGAATGAACATTTTAAAGTGCACTGAAAGGGACTTGGTTATCATTCTACACAGTTTGATTCTGTTTTAGAGATTGGAGGGGTTTTCAAACTGTATGCACTGAATTTGTGTAGTCCCAAATTTCTCAAATGTTTATTTTCTTTCTTTTTCAATCAAATCTTGCAATAATTGTGATACTGTACTGTGTACATAAGTGTACATGTCTCAATCCAAAAGATTTTATTTGGCGGTGGGGTGGGGGCAGGTTGGATGTCAAATTTCAAATAATGCATTTATGTAAATGTGTGACAGCTTGTTGAATTTGAATTGAAACCCCTTTGAAACTTGACAGGAACTTTGTTTTTAGCTCATCCGGCCCGAAGGGCCCGATGAGCTTATGCCATGGCGTGGCGTCCGGCGTCCGTCCGTCCGTCCACAGTTTTGAAAATGCTTCTTCTTCGTCATTTCTCAACCGATTTTGATTCTGATTGTTTCATATGATAGGGCTAGGTGGGGGATTTAAAACTTCTACACAGAATCGTGAAATTCATTATATTTTTTAATTTATGCAAATTTATTCGAAATCACTAAAAATGCTTCTTCTCATTCATTTCTCAACCAATTTTAATTGTGATTACTTTATTTGGTAGGGCTAAGCTTGGTACACTAAACTTCTACCCAGAATTTTTAACTGTTGCTCCATTAATTAATTATGGTAATTTATGCAAATTTATTCCAAAAATAACAAATTTATTTCAGTTCTTATTCATATCAAGTACCTATTAATTTGGGTCCACTTCAAATGTGCTTTTTCCAACAACAAAAATCAGTATGGAGCCCTGGAAGGGATCCGGGGATGCAATCATATATAATTCATGTAGTTATTATTAATTTATTTTTTTTTCATTGTCCCTTCCAGGGCATGAAACTAATCTATTTTCCACTGGATTTTTAGGTTATTCATGTTCCTTCGGGACATCAATTTTAATCTTTTCACCAGTATAAATTGCTACCACATGAAACTTTGCGATATATGAGTTGCGAATGCCGGATATGCGCTACGTCATTATGACGTTTTCTAGTTAGCTAATAATAGATATCGGTCGAGAAGTATACACTGAGTGGAGTGTTATATTTTATATCCCTCATTGTAAGTTTCTTAAATTCTGCGTTGGTCAAAAGTATGCTCACATGATAAAAAATAAACACCACTATTCTGTGAGTTCTAGTTTCTGAAAGTACTATAACTTTCGAAGAGTAAATAGTAAAGTACTATGGGACTCTTATCGAGTCCCATAGTACATTAATCTGTCAACAATGAGGGCCCTATACTATTTGCCCCACCCGCGACTGACTAGTACCCAACAGCGGGATCGCGATTTGAGCTTAAAAAGCGGAATAAATCGTGTGTACAAAACACATGTACCGTACGCTATTTTTTTCTGTCCGCATGAAAGACATTATGCGTGCTACACCCGTATGAAAGTCTGGCAAAGTTTAAGATTAACACTGGGTTAAATTCGTCGAGTTTGAGTCAGGATCGTAGCTAAAATAAGAATGAGGATCAAATTAGTGTTTTATAGGTTTATGAAATTGGTACTCGACTATCTAGAGTATATGTTAATGGAATTGTATCCCTATCCGTACTGCAAGTAAAAATATCGCACACCTGTATGCTGTGCGACGCACACTTACTCGTCGGGGTTACCGTAAGTACATTTCATTTTCCTTTTTTTTTCTTTGTGTAATTTCCCGGTTAATTCGATGACGGATATAAAACAAATATATCCTATCCTGAGAGTCTCTGTTTGAAACTATGACGCCCTCGGTTACGTTGACTGTTAACTATTTTCCCTCGGGGCTGCGCCCCTCAGGAAAATAGTACAGTCCACATAACCTCGGGCTCGTCACAGTTTCAACCAGAGACTCTCGTATCAGTATATATTTGTATAATATACATACATGTAGTACATTTTTTCTATTGTTAATAAAATATGTATTATTTGTTTTTCTCTTCTACAGACAAAGAGACAGATGGTAGATTTCAAGCACCTGAAGTGGCAACTCATGGAATTTCTGAAAAGGTAAATGCACTTGTGTGGTATTTCAAATATTACAATGTACCTGGAATGTGACACATACCCCACACACCTGTGCTTGTGGTGATGCAAATTCCTTGAGGAGTGGGTGAATTTAGATCCCTTCACGAACCTGATAGTTACAGGTGAAATCAGGGGTAAGGTGAAACTGATCATTAGCCCCAAAGTTAAAGGTGACATACAGTACATTCAAATGACACCATGTACCTACACTAGTTGCAACCAGGATAATTTTGACTCCGGCATAAATCGCCCCCCCCCCCAAAAAAAAAAGATAAGAGTGAGGGAAAATTGGTTGGGAATAAATACACTATTTGTTTTTTATGCCCCCCATGGATGAAGCCTGGAGGTTGAGGGGGCATTAAGCATTGCCCCTATCCGTCTGTCTGTCCCCCGACTTGGTTTCCATGTGATAGCTTAAAAGATATGAAATAGATTAACATTTTTTTTAATGTGTAGGTAGATGACATCAAAATACAGGTCAAATTTGAATTTGGTCAAGGTCAAAGGTCACAGCTTATACAGTGTGTCTCAAAAAAAATTGTGCAAGTGAAAACCGCCCTCTTTGGTAATTAGAAAATATTTTCGTGACATAATAATGACATCATCGTCAAGAGCATAGTCTTAGCTTTCAAATACCGTTAGTTTGGTTCAATTTGCTTGTCTTAATCTTGAGATATGTTAATTTAAATAAGAAAGGGTAAAATTGCAATTGTGCCACTTTCACTAAAATCCCTTGTAAAATTGACACAATTGTAATTCTACCCTTCTGTTGTTTACATTATATCTCGAGATTAAAACAAGCAAATTGAACAGAACAAATGGCATTTGAAAGCTAAGACTTTGCTCTTGACGCTGATGTAAGCATCATGTCACCAGTGTATTGTCTAATTGCCGAAGAGGACGCTTTTTACTTGCAGAATTTTTTGAGACATGCTGCAACACGTCTCAAAAAATTATTCAAGTGAAAAGTGCCCTCTCTGACAGTTAAGAAATATTGCTGGGACACATGTTTACGTCAACATTAAGGGCAACGTCTTAGCTTTAAGATGCTGTTTGTTTTGTTCAATTTGCTTGTTTTGATCTCGAGATATCTTGTAAAAAACAAAACGGTGGAATCACAATTGTGTCACTTTTACCGGGCAAGAGGGCCTGCATGCTATTGTTTGCTTGTAGTAAAAAAAAAAAAGTGGGCAACACATTTTTTTTGTATTTTACCTTATTCTGTTTAAAACTAATAATATCTCAGGATTTAAAACAGAGCAAAATCTGAAAGGAAACAAACGGCATTTGAAAGCTAAGACTATGCCCTTGATGGTGATGTAAGCATGACATCACATAAATGTTCTTATCATTACCAAAGAGGGCGCTTTCGACTTGCACAATTATTTTTGAGACACACTGTATACTGCACAATAATTTAAGAAATATTTGACGGATTTTAATAATTTTTGGTGTGTAGGTAGATGACACAATTTCTAGTTCATCTTTAACTCTGATGCGCAGGACCGTGAAACCCCTGCGTGCGGAATTATTTTCAAAGAGTGCTCAGCAATGGGAAAGGAAATTGAATGACTGACTTCAGCTAGCTATAACTGTTCACAACAACGTTTTTAGGAAAAAATGTTGTACAGCAAAGTTGAAGTACATTTTGCAGAGCTTCTGAATGCATAAAGGCTGTTTGGAAATAAACATCTGGATTTTGTAAAGTAATGCCTAATTGCAACCAATAAACAAGAAGTTCTAAGCTTCCTGCTTGATAATATACAACTCTTTTCAAATAATACAAGAGGGTAAACCACAAGCTATATACAGAAACCTGATTTGTCACAAGTTCATGAAAAGAGATGAGTCACCAAAGGTCAATGAATAGATATAATGAAGGGATTATCAATGAAAAGCGCATCTTATTGTAATTGACTTTGCCAGTTTTTTTCAAAGTTCACTTGCGTCTAATCCACTGTCCTATTGTATCATGGGGCCTTGATTGTATTTATCAATTTTTCTGGTTCTTTTAGAATCTTACATAATACCCCGTTCTTGAGGAACGTACACAGTACAAAGCGAATACCGCTACCATCGGGAAAATCAGTATAAATCGGGTGAATACAATCATTTTTATGTTTTAGTGTGAAATGCAATTTTTGCACGCTGCCGGGAGTGCATGAGTGCGAATTACGCGTGTAAAGAGTTAAATTGTGAAATACATTTAAGACTTCACCTTTCACATCTCCTGTTCTGACATTGTTTTGTCTCTTCAAATGGTTACCCATGGAAACAATCGCTCCTCCTGTAATACGTTTACATATTAACAGCCAAAGCGGAGTAACTCCGGGGTAAGTCCAGAGTGAGTTTACACAATCAATCTGTACAGAATTGACGCTACCTTTCATGCAGGCACCGCAGCTGGTATCTGCATTCATTTCCATGGTTTCCATTTAATGTCATGCAACTTGTTTGGTGAGATAACAGTGATAATCCACTAACACACATCTGGTCTGGACTTGCTCCACTTGTTACCCTCTTTTTTTGAAGTGGAACCTTGAGGACTCTCAATTAAATCTGGTTCAAAAATTTTCAAGATTTTCATACTTGCCCTTTGAAGCAGAGAAGTTTCAAGTTCTCAACTTACTCCGGAGTTACTCCGCTTCAGCAGAAAAGCATGACAGTGGTATTTGACAAACCACTATGGAGCGGAGCACTGCAAGTTCACTGCTGGGGGTCCAGGTGCAGGCACTGTGCATTGTAGGAGGGGATATGATATGATATGATATGATCAGGTGAGGGTTTGACACATAATTTGTCGCAATTTGACTGTCAAAAGGCCACCAAACTTACTAGAGTTGGCAAGATTGGATGTAGTCCTCAATTTAGGACACAATGCTCCTAAAATCAAGTCTGCTGTTTCTGCTGTGAAAATTTTAGTCATTTATGTACAACATCGTACACTTAAAGAGGAAGTGTAACAATTCTTTATTATATCTACAGGTGCTGCTAGAACATACACTACACAACTATTGGTTTCTTGTGCATTTTTAAAATCTAGGTGATTTCTGATCTTCAGATTTCACAGGCAAGACTTTTTAAGTATCATAAGGGCATGAATAATGTTTTGCTGTATTATGGGAGGGTTGCAAATGAGATCTCCTACCTTTAATTAACAATGTGCAAATTATTTGGTTAACCAGCTTGTCAGGAGTAAATGACTTAATGCATCATGGTTTGTGAAATGAAACTACTGCCCTCTCATGTTGTCAAGATGTAGAGTCCCCTGTATGGTAATCACCCGTTTAAGATGCGGATGCAAATCAAAGAAGCCTTATAATAACTCAATCGTGACTTCATTGTTCTCCCACAATGCCTTGTTAAAGTAGGGCTGCGTCAGCAGTCTATTGATTGGTAGATGTCTTTGGTGCTACATCAACTCTCTTTTGTGTTGTTGGCTTGCATTCTTTAATGTTCTTTACTGCAAAATATATAGTTGACTATAAATACCAAACAACATTCGTAGGCACTCTCCCATGTCTCTGCCTTGTACATAATTTATGAGACATGTCTATTTAATGTAATGAAACCTTTTGTTACGTGTCGAAAGTAGATTGTCAGTAACATACCATCATCTATTTTTAATGAAACAAATATCAAAGAGCTTACATTGCATCACAATGGGTCATTTGATGACATTAGGTAATGATTCTTGGATGAAATGATATTGTTTTGTAAGAATTAACTCTTAATGTGTGGCTAGTGCAGGGAGAAAAATGCATGGGGAGCTCAGGGCAATTTCGCCCCCGAAATGGCAAAAGGGCCCCTGAAATGTGTTAAAGAAAGAGGGCCTGTAAATTGCCATAAGGTTCTATACAAAAGAGTAGCCTATCTGGGCTGCACTGAAACAGGAAAAGTAGCCCCTGAAAAGAAAATATTAATTTTTTCCTGGGCCAGTGATATTTTACGCCACACATTGTTTCATTTCACAGGTTGCTTTGTGTAGAGGCAAGCTTGTGAATTTTAATGTCAAGTGTGTGTGTGGGGGGGGGGGGCAGGATTTGTGTTGGAAAGTTAGTTCCTCTACTCTTGACAAAACCTCCCTTGGACTACAAAATTTTCACTTGAGTACTTTACCATACATGTACATGAGTATTCTGCCTGTAAAACACGTACCCCCCCCCCACCACACACATACACATACAGCACACACACACACACACACGCATGCACGCACATGCATAGATACACACACACACACACACACGCACACACACACACACGTACAGCACACACACACACACACACACACACACACACACGCACACACACACACAAACAAACAAACAACATATACATTTATCTTCTTGTATGTATACACAGACATGCAAATAAAGCAGAACAATTGAATTTACTCTGTCAATTCTGTGAATCAGAAATGCCAGTTACCTTATGTTCACCATGGATTTTTTTTCCTTACTGTTGCCCCTGGAAAGTTTACAATGTAATCACTCACTATCTGACATATTTTTGTGTAAGTAGCAAAAATAAATTTATCGCCCTCAAGTGTAAATGTTTGTCTTGTGGAAACACACATTTTGATTGACAAGCATTACCACGGTCAAAATATTGAAGTGTGTGATGAGTGAGTATATGTTCCATTTTCAGAGAAAAAGTGCTATTAAAATTGTCCAAAAAGATGCAGTTTCATCTGGTATGCTTAAAAATGTAGCAGAGGCATTGATTGGGGAGGGGGAGGGAGGCAGGGAGGCATGACCCCATGAAAATATTGGGAGGGAGAGGCAACTTCATCATTTTGCCCACAATAAATTTGACAACTTGAAAAACTGGTTACATGTAAAATGCAACTCCTGAATATGTGTTAAAAGCAGTGCAAGGCACTAAGAATTGAATGCAACATATAAATACCACAGTTTTCAATTTTGTGACACAAAATTTTATATTGCAAATTTTTGCACAGAGCCTGCCAAAAATTGACATTAATCTTACTTTTGCCCCCGCCCCCCCCCCCATTCTAAAAATGAATGTTTCTGCTAAAAGGGGCTGGAAGCACTGTGTTTGATATGTCCATCTGTCTGTCTGTCTGTTTGGAGAACCTCTGGCTGGATTTTGATGATATCTTTTAAAGGTTTTTAGCTCACCTGAGCCAAAGGCTCAAGTGAGCTATTGCGATCGCTTTTTGTCCGTCGTGCGTCGTTCATCGTTTGTCGTGCGTAAACTTTTACACATTTTCAGCTTCTTCTTCAAAATGCATGATTGGATTTGGCCCAAACTTGGCAGGAATGGTCCTTAGGGGGTGGGGATTCAAGCATCCTCAAATAGTACACATGGCCCCCCTAGGGGCCCAGGGACAGGGCCCTAAAGGGCCCAAAGTAGGTAGTTTTCAAACATCTTCTTCTCTAGATCCAGAAATAGTTAAACCACTTTGTGTGTAGATACCTCTATATATTCTGAATTAATGTTCCTCATGACAGTGCCCAGGGTAGCCCCATTTGGCCCATAAGGGGGGCAAAAGGGCCGTATGGGAATAATTCACATTCACATCAATGGATTTAAATCAAACTTGGTGGGAATGATCCTCAGGGGGAGGGGATAGAGGGTTCTTGGAATGGTACACCAGGCCCCCCTGGGGGCCCAGGGGACAGGGCCCAGAAGGGCCCAAACTAGGTAACTTTCTAACCACTAGTCCATTTGTAACCAAACTTGGGTGGTAGATGCATAACAGGGACCTCAATGTTATTTGGGGGTCAAAGGCCACATATGCAAGTCAAAGGTCAAATGAAGTCAAATGATAGAATATACCTGCAAGTTTCTTCTTTGGTTGGTATTGGCCCATTTGTGACTAACTTGAATGGTAGATGCTACATGTATAATGACCTCAATGTTAAATTGGGGTCAAGGTCACATAAGTAGGTCAAAGGTCAAATGTTAAGATACTAGGGCGTGCCTTGTTTCTTTAAAAACGGATGTTAGAATTTAATTTAACTTGGCAAAATCAGCTATATGGCAAGGGGATGTAAAGTTTTCCAACTGGTTCATTTGGCTATGTTGGTGCCTATAGATATCAGGTTCCAAAGGCCAAAACTATGTGTAACTGATGTTTTTTCTATGGGCACCATAGAGAGTTTGCGAGACCTCAGGTGAGCGTCGTGCCCCCGGGGCTCTTGTTTTTTAAGCGTCTGAAATGAACAGCACTATAATTCAGCTCTGTATGACTCCAAAAGGAAATGGTTGGAGTTTGTTTTTAGTGTCGGACATTAAAGAGGAATGAAACCCAGACATCTTACTGAATTCAGAGAGTACAGAACGATACAAGACCGAAAATACTGAAAGTTTGAGCAAATTTGGCTGAACGGTTCAAGAGTTATGATTGTTCAAAGTTTATTTAATCCTTGGTATGGAGGTATCTTAAATTGGCAACCCACCACGTTTCGATGAAATGGGAGAACTTCGCATTGGATTTGTACACGAAATTTTCAGTAATTTGCAGTTTTTTGAAGTGTTAGTTGAAAAAGTATCTAAATTTGTCAGAAATTACATGTAGAGTCATTTTTGCTAGGACATACTTGTGCAATTGAGCAAATCAGATATTTGATAAAAGTGGGAATAAGTGAAAATTTGTGTACAAAACCAATGGAGAGTTCTCCACACTTTCATCTAAAAAGCTGGTAGAGTTGCCAATTTAACAATTCTCCATAACAAGGATCAAATTAACTTTGAACAAACATAACTCTTGAACCGTTCAACCAAATTGTTCAAACTTTCACTAATTTCCTTCTTGCATTGTTCTGTAATCTCTGAATGCAGGAATGTGTCTGGGTTTCATTCCACTTTAATGGTGCTAATATTCAGCTCCGTATGATGCTAAAAAGAAATGTTGGCAGTTTGCTTTTTAGTGTCGGACATTACTGAAGCTAATATTGAGCTCCTCTAAAAAGAAATGTCAGAAGTTTGTTTTTGGCGTCAGACATTAAAGGCAGTGGATCTCATTTGCAAACATCCCCACAGACCAGGAAAAGATAACCCATGCCCTTGGGCTATTGGTGAAGGACATGTCTGTGAAATCTGGGGGTCAGTGGTTACCTAGAATTTGAAAAATGTGAAAGATAAACAATAGCCGTTTAGTGTACGGTTCTATGGTAGGAATTTTTTCCTCGCGAGAAAAAAATCAAATCAGAGTCTAATGGTCACTATAATTCCACTAAAACTGAGTTTCTAGCTCCTATATTTTGCTGAAGGTTCCCAGATGGCATTTTCTTCTAAATGTCATTGTATTTTCACAATGTTCATTTTTAGGCATGCAAAAGAGATCCCCTGCCTTTAATGGCACTAATATTCAGCCCTGTATGACGCTAAAAAGAAATGTTGTGAGTTTGTTTTTAGTGTCTAAAATGAATGGTGTTAACATTCAGCTCTGTATGAGGGCAAAAAGAAATCTGGGGAAACTTTTCTTTAGCTTCCGACATAAACAGCACTCAGATTTAGCACTGTATGAAGCCAAAAAGAAATGATGGAAAATATGGTATTAGCACACATAATCATTGTCGATGGATAAACAAAACCTGAAATATGAAAATGGAAACCGCGGCTCATGGTCATTTACCGAACGGTTGAACGACCGCTTACAGCACTAGTGTGGTCATACATTTAGTTTACTTTCATGATACATGGTCGTTGTTCCGGAACATTCAAACTCCATAGACGGTGAATTACATGGTTTTGTGGCAATAATAACTTGGGTGGTTGTATAAGGGCAATTCCGTGAAATATACTGGACAACTCACAAATTTTATATAAATTGACCTCTATCTGGAATCATATTACATTTAATGCGTTCTGAATGGCGTATGAATCATGAGAGAAACAATTGGGGACATCATTTCACTCTAAATTTTACAGTCTTCAACAGATACCCTGTAGGAGAATCAGAACCGTAATGAAAATACCACTATGTGGGACTAGTTGAGACTAAACTCAGTTTTATGAAAAAACTATCTATTATTCTGCCAGTTTTTTCCATGCCAATAGGCCTCTTCTCATTGTGTTGAAAGTAATAGATCCCATCATATGCATACTAAATCTGAAAAAGACATGAATAAACGCAATTTATGTGGATGCGACAAAATGTAAACGTAACTAAACCGTAATCTGTAAGCTAACCATGTTTTTGATGTTGCAGCTAATAAAAAAATGAATTTTTATCAATAAGTTATATATCAAATAACTTATTAAGACACCACAAATAGCATGAATACCACAGTTTGTTTCAGCTGAAAACACGTTGGGGAAACTATGAGGACAAAGACTTGTCATTTTTTTCCATGTCCTTTTTATGTAACATAACTAACCATAATTAAAGTTTTTGTTATTACCCACTGAAACATGTGTCATGATTTTGCTTGATGTTGTGAAGTAGGTGCCAGTCTAGAGAAGCGACAGTATCAAAACAGAAAAATAATATCAAAGCATATTCATGTAAGAGCCAAATGTTGAGTGAAGTTTGTCATAAAGTGTAACGTAACTAATCACGGAATTGCCCATAAGGGGATTAAGGTCATGTGGACTACACATTTGGGTGGAATTGTTGGTGTTGGGAGTTTGCAAACTCTCCACTGTCCTGGCAGGAATTGTCTATACTCTGTTAACCATGCATATATGCATGGAGATGAAACCTTGAAAGTGTTAATTGGTGCAAATACAGCTTTACCATGAACCTACAAACACATGCATCATCATTTTAAGGCATCATATAACATTATTTCAATTAAAAAAAATATGAGCTATATGATTCCTTATGCTACTAGTGTTTTTGATAAGGTCTAAAAATGAAGCCCTGAAAGAATTACAGTTTACCTACTGAAAATTGTTCGTAGTGACAAGTTGTGATGTTTAAATTATCAGAGAGCATGTAGCAGTATGTGCATTGCCCATGGAAAATGTCAGGGTCCCTGACCTTTTTATAAACATTTTGAGTAGTTTCTAAAAAATGGAATAGTTTTCGAGCGAACAGTTTTCATGGCATTGATAGTCTATCTAAAAAACATCATTATAAGAGGCTATCTCAGATACGTGTGAACATAATGTACAATTTCAGGTAGGCCTACTCCAAATATGTAGATATCTGGAGAAAAAATACACTATGAAGATATCATTAGAAAAAAAAGTAATTCCATACCTTTTTTCAATCTGCTGTCATAACAAATAAGGACTAAAAATAATTATTGGATATCTGCAGGAATCTAAACACAACAAAAAAAAGTAACTAACCCCTTTTTCAAAATACTATAACTTTGAAAAAGAATGGTGTTGAGCACAATAATTTGGCAAGGATGTTCCTGCACTAATTGACTAAATTATGTGAGAAAATGTGGTTGATCCGTCGAGTCATGCATGAGTGAGCACATATT
>JZLH01S0523928.1:36853-52854 GCA_001188425.1 Eucidaris tribuloides
TCCCCCCGAGATTTTTCATTAATTAATTTTAAAAAAAACTAAAGACATTCAGAACCTTTTATTGCAGGGTTATGACTTTGGGGCATAAAGCTTTCAAATAACCAAAAAATCCCCAAAACTAAACTTGGGCTTGAATTTGGTACAGTAAAGTATCATGGATTTGCAAAGGTTACTTTTTTGTCTTTCGATTTGATTCAGGAAAGATAGATCCACATAAATTCAGTGTTGAAAATGTGGAATTCTTGATTTTAGATTAGCAATTTACAATATCCGTATCATAACTTCATTGGTGCCTCTGAGATTCTGTCATTCCCGTAGAGTTAACACATAGAACATGTACAAGCCATTGGGTTAGAAAAGATGTTCAGTTTGTTTGTCATGGCAGGGTCCAGTTTTAATTCAAATAAAACAATTAATAAAAAAAAAGTTGAGTTTTTGGTTCCAAAGCTTTGTGAGAGATGAATATTCCTATACAGTGTTTACAAATCTGTATGTTATGTGTGATTTTGTGTAGTTCTTTGATGAACTAATTTTTGTATGTGCAAGTCAAGAGTTAAATTGTCTATTCGATCAACACGAAATGAAATTTTGAGAAAATATCTAGAGGGTACTTGGCACTTTTTACATTCTGCATCTCAATTTAATGCTCTAGGTTGAATTTGGTTTTTTTTCTTTATGTAAAGCTATTTGCCAGATTTTGAGCCCTGTAACACTCTTTTGGGTTTGAACACAGACAGACAGACAGACAGACACACACGCCCACACACCCACACCCACACCACACCACACACACACACACACACACACACACACACACACACACACACACACACACACACACACACACACACACACACACACACACACACACACACACACACACACACACAAATGCACACATACAGACAGACAGACACACACACACAATCAATCCACAGTACTGATTTCAATTAGATATTAGTTATATATTTATATTTTGAGTTTTATATTTCATCACTTTCATAAATGTTTAAGATTTTATATTTCAATTGTCATTACATTTGTGTGTATTAGGGTCATACAAAGATACACACAGTATGTTTT
The DNA here is from genome assembly GCA_001188425.1 of Eucidaris tribuloides. NCBI lineage: Eukaryota > Metazoa > Echinodermata > Echinoidea > Cidaroida > Cidaridae > Eucidaris > Eucidaris tribuloides. Next base: position 37,937 of record JZLH01S0523928.1, read on the forward strand.
TCAATAAGTGTGAAATATTTTATTAGTTTACTATGATTCCTCAAACTAAATGTACTATAATGGGATTAGCGCTGTAACACTTTCAATCTATTACCCCTTTCATGCATTTGAAACCTGAATGTCTACGTGAGAACCTCAATGCGTCTAAGTCTTTAGTACTGTTAGCTTTTTAACCTTAATGTGGTATCCTTTGACAGGAATAAAAAGATTTTTTGATGCAAGTTTTGTGATAAATGTCATCTCCATGCAGGCTGTTATTTGTTTCCTCACAACGAGTACACAGGTACAAACAAACGTATACAGAGCATGACATTTTTAGAAAACTATGTTATCAAATGAATTCTGTGAAGCCTTTCAATCAAGTGAGAGAACATTTACATTCTCTATGCCACCCGATTTACCACAAGCTTTTAGGCCGGCCTCGGCGCCGCGCCTTCCCGAGGCCGGCCTAAAGCATTGGTGTAATGCCCAAAGGAGGCCCGAGGCCCTCCCCGATTTTGGCGACGCACCTCTGGAGGTAGTCTCGGGCCGGCCGGGCCGGCCTTCGGGGCCGCGCCTATCATTTGGTGCTAATGGAAACGGAGCCTCGGGCCCCCAATCTTGGCCACGCGATGCGGCGTGCTGTTACGTAATACACAATGCCCCAAAACAATGCCCGCACCGCTGACTTCCCGTGTATGCAGGGGGCTGCCCGGCGTTAAAACGTGAATCAAGCCAATCAACCCAACTACTCGCCTAAATTGAAAAAAAGCACAGCAAAATACATGAAGTAAGTTACATCCGCACTTATACGCGCTCTCCTTTTCTTTATTATGGTGCTACGACTGCCATGTAAGTTGCTATCACATCAACATTACACGAATGAACATTATGTTGCTGCTTTTTACTTCACAGTCTCATTCCAACAGTTTTTTTTTCAATGTCGCTCTTTACGAGAGACAGGGATGTGTCTAATCACGCATGAAAAAATACCCTGCTCTCATATATTGAGAGACAACGAATGCCCGGCCGAGCTTTTGGAAACGGGCGCGGCCTGTAGGCCGGGCCCTAATATCTTGCCCCGTGTAAATGCCACAAAATTCGCCGGGGCCTCGCCGCGCCTCCAATTTAGGCCGTGCCCGAGGCCCTGGCCTCGGGCCGGCCCCTTTTGGTGTAAATTGGGGCCTATGTTATCCTTGCTATGCACATGTTGGTATCATTATTTCCAAAAGGTTATCAGTTCAACTTTACTGCATAAGAAGCATTACCAAGAAAGAAAAACCCCTGAACCATTGAAATAGGATATGAAGCAAATCTGATTGAAAATGAAATGGTATTACACTATACATGTAACTCACAGGTTAGTATTTTTAACATCAAAGTAACTACATGTACAGCTTGATACCTTGTACCAGTAGTTAATCTACATGTACAACAAAGTGGAAACTGTGTCATTGTTTATCAGTACACTATAATTTATGTTGCAATTGTAGGAATCAACTAAAAATTTAAATTAAGATTATTTAAAACTTGAGCTCATGGTACCCGAGTACATGCATGAACTTCCTGTCATCCATTTGGTTTGCACTTGTGATTGCAGTCTCACAGCTATGAACTTGTTGCATTTGAGTAATTCTCATTGAGTTGGGTAAATTTTTGTCATACCAGAAAATATGTAATATTTTTATTTATCCACATATCCAGGGCTTGACACTAGCACTTTCCCACTTGCCCGGACTAAGTAAAATTTCATGTTTTGCAAGTTTAAAATGTTAAAATGTAAACATTTTGCTTGCCTGAGTAGGCAAGTAAACTTTGAATCATCAAATGAGAAAAACATAACAATATCTTAACCAAAAGTGAACAAAATCTGTGTGAAATTTTGTGTTCAGATAGTGTATACTAAATTTCATTATTTTGTTCATTGTACTTTATATTACGACTCTTTAATTTCCTAAATCACGGCTTTTGCAACCCACAGAATTAAAGTAACAAATTTCCTATGTGCAAAAAAGGCCTCATAATTGATTGAAAAGGTTTTTTAATGTTTTTTAAATTAAATCGGTTATTTTTAGGCAAGTGAATTTTTCATTTAGGCAAGTAAAAATCTAAAAAGATAATTTCACATATCAAAATCACATGTATCAATCAAAATCAATATCAATGTCATGAACATATCAATGCATGTCTATTATTTACTTGACATCATGTTGATTTAAGAATTTTTCTTACTGTTAAAAGACAATCAAGTAAAAGATGGTTCAGAACCACTTACACATGTAGCAAGTAATATATAATGACACCACTACCATTTTGTAGTATATTACATCCTAGTTATTAGTAGTGTTTGTTTACTATTTGCATATGAATAAGGGAAAGTATTCCCACTAGCTCTTGCCTGCCAGGCAAGATAATGAGAAAGGGTTGCAGCCTTTGCAGTAAAAAATCAATATCCTGGGTAATCTTACAGAGGGACAATGCAGAGAGGACAAAGGGTGGTTCTGGAAGGGGTTGCCTGCCCATTTAGTCCTTTTTAATGGCAGTGATGCAGCTACGCTTAATTGCTACTCATAACCTACTTTGACGTACTTTAATTGTAATAATTACACATGGGAGTATAGCGTGTATAGTGGAGAGTGCCTGTGTATTTTTGTGGCTGTGTTTGTGTTGATGTGTGTGTGTTACTGAACTTACTGTGTTTGTGTTGTATGTGTAATTTGTGTGTCTGTGTGTATTTACATACTACATTTGTGTTTTATTTTTGTGGGCCTGCATAGGCTGCATTACACGTACATGGTTACACGTACATTCTATAGTACTGAGAAAAGTTCCAGAAGATTTTCAGAATTGTAATTCCAATCATCACTCACTGATTTGTGGACATTCAAATATACTTACAAGTACCAAATATTTCATGAGCAGTGTACTAGTGTTCATTCTGAGTTTGTTGACCTCAGACAGCATCTTAACCTGATTATTGAATTTCACTTTACCTGCTTTGGTGGAGAATATAATCCTGGGTATAGCTTTGAGGTGGATAACCTCTTTCTATTCATTGAATTCCAGGGACCGATTACAGCCTTGAAATTGAATGTTTTGTGAAATCCCATTAATCCTTTTAATGCCCAGTGACAAGTTGATGTCCCACTCTCCTTCCAGTTGTTAGTGGAGTGTGATGGAGCTCAATGTGGTCATGAATAAAAAAAAAAGGTTAGATGAAAGTGCAGATGAAACTGCAGACTGGTGCCTGTTGACATCAATCCCTTTTTAAAAAAAAATGTATCCCACATATTTGAACAGTGCTACGATATGCAGTAGTTTTAGTATAACAAACATCAACTTTAAACAGATAAATTTTACACAGGCATGGTGGAGAAAAGTTTTATTTAGAAAGGTTGTGGATAAAAATATACCCTCTCTACAAATGTTGAAATATTTTTTTTTACAATGTTGCCAAAATTTGAGAAGTTATAGAAGGTCATGTAAACTGTAAAATTCTTTATTTTGGAACAATACATGTACATGCTAATGTACATATAAAAAAGTGTGTGTTTTTCCCCATTTCACAAAAGTCTGATAATATGTAAAATTTGTAGGAAAATACACAATGATTGAATGTAAACATACTAGTTTTATGAGTAATTTATTGAGGGCTATTCCTCTACCCTACAAAATTGGAACTACTAAAAGTATTACTGAAATACGTTCTATTCTTTTAAGTAACAATTATGAATGATTACCAATTATGACCACAAGTTAAGAGTTAAGGAAAGAATGCAGGTTATGATATGTAGAAAATGTTGTAGGATAATAGAGATGTGAAACTCTATACAAACTTGTGTGCAGAACTAGCAGAGCACTTCTGAATATGTATTGTTTACGTACTGTCTGAAAATATTGAGATAAGAAAACATGAAATTTACTTTCACCCCAAAAGTATGTTAAGTTGAGACTTTAAGATTTTCATACTCTGATGTATCAGGCCATTGGCCATCCAGAAAGTTGTATTAATTTGCAGTGATATATAACATTTATTATCTATTTTTCCTTCATCTTCCCACCCCATTTTTGAGACAAATTGTATATGATTTGGTCTGCAAAATTTCCTTTTTGGACATATCCACTGGCTGATTTGTAGCACAATGTATGACACAGCTCCTCCTGAAAATTTTAGTTTACACATCATAAACTGTGTTATTTCTGGGTATGTCGATACAGAATGTTTTAAATGATAACAGTCAGGAATTAAAGTCTTTCATAGAAATGGGGGAGAAGTGGTCTTGTTTTTATTTGTTTGTGTCAACTGCATGGCTGGCAAGGGGATTTTGCATACATACAGTGGATTAAATAGGTAAGATATTGATACATGTATGCATTCAATCTATTGATTTGTACTTCTTTGCTAATGAATTGTTTGGCCTAAATGATTATTGTTGATATTGACCTAAACTTAGGAATTATGTTGACAGAGAATTTATTGAATGATAACATCCGTGCAGTTTATACATTTTTCCTCTTAAAATTTTAGTCTGTCATGAAAACCTTATCCAGAGGACTTTCTCATGTCATTCGTTTGTGTAGGGGAAATTTATGGTTCATTGTAAAAGCAGGCCTCGACTCTAGCACTTGCCTACTTGCCCGGGGGAAATAAAATTTCCTATCGGGCAAGTAAAAGATCAAAACATTGAAATTTACTTGACCAATTGGGCAAGTAAAAAAATTACCATCAAATGAGAAAACTTGTCCAAAGACTCTACCAAAAGTGAACAAAATATAAGTAAATATTGTGTTAAACAACAAGATTTCATCATTTTGTTTATTGTACTTCATTTTCTATGTTTTGTTTGGAAGCTTCAGTTTAAAAGACCAACTGTTCGTCTTGTGTCTATGTGCAATACAAAGTATTCCTCTCCTATTTCATGTGTCATTGATGATGACTTGTGCAGAATTGTACAATTTCATGACTGTTAAAATTCATAAATCACACCTTTTGCAACCCCCAAAATTTAGATAACAAACTTTCATTGTCATAGAAAGAATTCATTGGTTAGAACTAGTGAGAAATAGTGATTTTTTAGAATGTTCTTTTTTTTCAGGCAAGTAAATTTTTCTTTTGGGCAAGTAAAAACATGAAAGTGATAACTTTACTTGCCCAAAGGGCAAGTTACAAAAAAGTTAGAGTGGGACCCTGGTAAAAGGGTCAAATACTGAACAAGTAGTCAAAGTCCATTGACACTAAGGATCAGACAAGAAAAAAAAACAAGGATTAAAGTGTGAATGTGACCACTTTAATGGGATTTTGGTAATCCCACCTGTGATATGGTAGAGTGGAGGAGAGTACAGTCAGACGATCAGGGCAATCGGCCAAGCGGTCAGTATTGATGAGGGTTCGTCCCCACAAAAATATAAGCCTGCCGAAAAATCAATATGACGTGGCTCCACACTGCCATTTGAATAAAACAAATATTTCAGGTCCGAGGTAAGAATCCCACAAGCAGTCAAGCTAGTTTGGAGGTGTATTATCGGCTTTCGTTTGTTACTGTTGTTAATGAATTTACCATTGTTTACCTGTTTCTTTCCAAGTTCGCTAATATGCACAGATCAATAAATACAACAAAAAGGGCAGTGGTAGGGATTTACTTTATTCCATCAAATCCTCTGTACTGCAACTCAACTAAATATACATGTATATTAAAATAAGTTTGCAATGCAAAAATTACAAAATAAGTGGGCTGCGTCAGTACATAATGTGCTGTGTAAGCATTCCCTTTTTATGCCCCCGCCGACGAAGTCTTTGGGGGGCATTAAGCGTTGCACCTGCCCGTTCGTCCGTCCGTCCTTCCGTCTGTCTCCCTAATTGGTTTCTGCGCGATAACTTAAAAAATATTTGATGGATTTTAAAAATTTTTGGTGTGTAGGTAGATCATACTAAAATACAGGTCGAGTTCGATATTCGGAGTCCGCAGGTTAAAGGTCAAGGGTCAAAGCTCATTATATGCGAATTGGTTTCCACACAATAACTTAAAAAATATTTGACAGATTTTAAAAAATTTTGGTGTGTAGGTAGAACACACTAAAATACAGGTCAAGTTTGAATTTGGAGTCCGCTCGTCAAAGGTCAAAAGGTCACAGCTCATGCAGATTGCTTTCCACATAATTACTCAATAAGGAATGCTTACTGATCGCGTTAAGTGGGGGCATCCATGTCCTATGGACACACCAAATTTCTAGTCTTGCAAATAATCCCCATCAAATGAGTTTGCTGCCTGCTCATATTCTCAGTATAGAATATTAAAGACACTATATAACACTGTGGAAGACCCGTTTAAAAAATTGCTGAACTTTGCTATCTGACATATCTGACAGTGTTTGAATGGACAAACAAACACCATAGAACACAAAAGTTTGGACAGTTATGCTGTCTCTAGTACAATATGTGCAGATACAAATTGGCACATTAATTTTATATCGGCCGATAGGAAATTCTGCAACACAGCAGTCTATGGAGAAAAGCTGGAATGGTCTCTCAATGATTTTCACTTTTTTAAAGCACTTAATGATTGTTTTACACCGCAATTTTTTTCAGGGCTTCATTTTTAGACTGTATCAAAGACATTAGTAGCATGGGGAATCATGTAGCTCAGATTTTTTAAACTGGAAACATTGTTATACAGTGCCTTTAATGAATGTACTCTGTTGTTGTCATGTGCTTTTTATCTCCTTTACCATGATTTATTATCACTCTAGTATTCAATTCATGTACTAAAAATTATAGCGAAATAGTAAAATACTCACTGGGCAGTGACATGATCACCCCAAGTTGAGGACTACCCCCAATCATGTCATTTACCTTTAAAGGTAAATGACATGATTGGGTTTGTTTGCAACTTGGGGTTCAAACTATTCTAGAATCAAGTAAACTATGCAAGGATTCTACTGTGGAAATTTTTTAGCAAAAAATTGTCTCATTTTAAAAGAACTAGCATCAGCATGCCTTGTGACAGGCAAATTTGTAGTGTAGCTTTCCATGATGGGATTAATGTATCTCTGGGCTAAAGAGAAATTCACAACTGGTATGTTCATGCTTGATTCTCTTTAAGTACCGGTAACAAATTCAAGACAAATTGTTCCAGCCAGGAGATCCACTCCAGCTGGTGTACATGTATCTTTTGTGTATTTGGAATTATGGTGATTCTTACATTCTATTTTTGTAGTCTGAGTAAAATAGCATATTTGCAATTTCCATTATTTACTTACCTGCTTGTTAGCTTAGAGGAAGCTGTGGGTTGTATTATTATTCACAATGTCACATACTGTGTATGTACTATGAATGAAGTTGGTCCAAAAGCTGATTAAAATTTAAAGAAAAGAAAAACATAGATACCATTCACATAAAAGTTTTATGTGAATGGTACATGTATGTATGTTTTTCTTTTCTTGAAACTTTAGTCAGCTTTTGTTGTCAACACTCCTTTTAATGGTCAGGTGGTGAACTTTCCAGTAAAATTTTCTCTTGATTTATTGAGAAACCGTCAAAGAAACTCTTTACAAATCATATCACCACAAAAATATTGTACATTATAAAACGTCACGACTCGAGCAATGAATGATGACTGCAATATTATTGAAATGCTTAAACCTAAATCATACATGTACTTGTTACATTAAAAAGGAATAATTGAGGTAAATGTGCATTAAATGTTACAGATTGCCTTATAGTGTATATTGTACAGGAATATATTTTGTGTGTGTGCAATTGTACATCTATGGTAGCCTGGTATAACCCCTGTCTTTGCATCCAACAATGAAAGGTGTCATGAATGTACCTTGGAATTTCTCCAGGGTGGCCGCAAAGTTTAAAATTAGAAGCGGGAGGCGAGAAAATATTGAACCACCTGCCAAACGGCACAATACAAAAGTGCAAAGATCAAGTAGGATTTTGGTAGTAATTGGTGTGGCAGGCTGACATGTAACACTACAGCACATCAGTGGGTTGAACGTTGTGCGTATAGGTCAATAAGTTATTGATTGGGACACGTTCCTGTTGGAATGGCTTGTATTGTATGTATAGGCGGTGCTCTTCAAGGTTTTTTTGTGCTATACTGTGTTTTTATATGTGCCTGTGGAGTGCTGTAGAATTTGTGGACAGTCTTACTGGGTTATATCATGGCAATATAGGGGATGTTTTGATGAACCAGTTACCAGTGGTCGTGTAAATTGTTGTGCTTTCCTTTCTTTCTTTTTTCCTCCCCTTTTTTTTGCCTGACTAATGATGGGGTCTTACCCCCCCCCCAATACTCTGACGTTACCCTGTATAAATAACTTAAATTTGTAAAAGTATGTTCAGAAAACTGAAAAATGTTTTTAAAATGTTAACATTCGTGAGACGTCAATACAGAATCAACCATTTTCATTTTCGCCATTAACTCTCTACCCACCCACATTACATGTACTTATGATACTGCCAAGAGGTGGGCAGAACACACATGTATTGCTAATTTTTGTGAAAAATCAAACTCTACAACAATTTACATACTATGGATGTATTTTTTGTGGGCAGGGTGTGCATTTCATTCTAACACTCTATTGTACATGTTCACATTTTTCTTTAATTTGCAGAATTTTTTTTTTTTTTTTCATTCACTGGAATTATGTTGCAGCAGAGAGTAGTTTGATATCTTCACAAGATAAAAGATTACATTGAGTGATGTACATATGACTCACCTACTAATATGGTTGGTTTCAAACTCTACCACTCATGTATAGTAATGGCTATTTTTGACAAGAATATGTACACCGGGTGTACTGTGTTAGCCAAGATTTGACACTGCCACTTAGTAAAATTTCATGTCTGGCAAGTAAAAAATCTGAAATTGAAAATTTACCTGCCCAAATGTTTCAAACTCTACCACTCATGTTAAGTAATTGTTAAAATCAACACATAGTGATGGCTTTCTTGACAAGAATATATACACTGTGTGTACTGTGTTAGCCAAGGTTTGACACTACCACTTGACTGCTTGCCTGAGGCAAGTAAAATTTAATGTCTGTCAAGTAAAAAATCTGTAATTGACAATTTACTTGCCCATTTGTTACCTAAAGTGAGCAAAAGACACAGTGTGTGTGAGGTAAGTACTGTAAATTTATCTTAAAGGTAAATGACATGATTGGGGGTGGTCCTCAACTTGGGCTGAAACTACTCTAGAATCAAGTAAAATATACAAGGATTCTCCTGTGAAAATCTTGTAGTCAAACTTTGACTCATTCTAAAATAAACAATGTCAATATCACTCGTAGTAGGGAGTTCCAACACACAGTGAAAGTAGTTGAACAGGTCTTCTAAGTAGCTATCTGATCCACCAGGAAGTGCAAGGGTATTTTTAAAATATCATGGAAAATAAACTACTGTAAAATATCTCCTGAAACTATGGGTAATGAACAGGCTATCACTAGATTTTATAATATTGAAAACAGATTTCAAATCGGAGTAGTACCAATGGAGTTATGACCTTGTAAATATCATGAAGTAATTACGCACGCTGTTGACTGATGCCTCGTTGCGGCTCTCACACTGGGGCACCAGTATAGCAGGCACAGTCATAATACACCATCCCTTGAATTAACCTTTATCCTCAAGGCGTGTGGGGTGTTGTTGGGTGGTAATTGGCTTATTTCAAAAATCTAATGCATTTTTGTTCTTTTAGTGTTTCCTGCTTGCCAATTGGACTTTGCAATCAAAAGTTATGAGTAACTTAAGTTTTTGAAGACAATTTTTTTAATGATTTTTTATTTTTTTAAAAAGCAGTTTAATAAGTGCAAAAATCTAAACCTTTTACAACAAAATGATATAATTTTTTTTGAAATTCAACGAATAACAACGTGAGGAAAAGGATTCTACGATGCATCATTTTTCACGCGATGTACAAAATCAATGCAAGTTGTGTTTTCAGACAAAATTCATAACTGTATTACTTTCACCAATAGTGATTGAAATTAATTAATTTTATGCTGTTTATTATCACAAAAGAGTCCCCGACAAATTCTACTGAAAAAACAATAAAAAACAAAAGTTCGAAAAAACAAAGAAATACATAAGAAATTCACAAAACAATAAAATACATAGGAAATTAATTCTGATTCGGCAAATTTTTTTGTAGGTAAGTGATAGAAATGTTACAAAGAATATTTTCTCCAAAAATTAGCATTCTACTAGCTATTTTAAGTGAGTTATAGATGAAATCATAATTTCATGCACTTATTTGCATAATTAATTAATTAAAAATATAAAAATTTATTTTTTTAAAAATCTAACCATACCATCTTGTAGTTTGCATCCAGCTCTACGCACATGCAAATTTTTGTGGCGATTGCGCGATCTGTGGCCGAGATCTGAAACCTATCTTGGCCTTTTCCCAAAATTTTACTTAATTAATTATTCATATTACCTCATTTGCATATTATATAATTAAATAAGTGATGGTTGATTATGTTTTCTTAAACACTGATGTATCAAGTAACTTTCCCGAAAATTTGAAGAAGTTAGCTTTTGTCATTTTGAAGATATTGCTGAAACATAACAATGATGCAGACATTTTCCTGTTATAAGTGGTGCCATTGTGCAAATAAAGAAAACCAAACGATGACCTTTAACCTTTTTGGTCAAATTTATGTTACTTTTGCCATTCTTTAAATCGCTCTATCTCGAGAACCGTTTGACCGATTTTGAAAATTAAAATTGATTTGGAATTCTGAGAGGCTAATCTATCCCTACATTTAAACAAAATCACCATTTGAGCTATCTTTAAAATTCACTGGAACTGCCCTACCGTAGCACCGGAACACTGCTGTGTGGCTCTCTATGGGCTTATTTTTACATCCCCGATAAAATTAGAAATACTCCTATTAGCTTATTCTCCTTAAGAAACAAAATTACAGACAAATCCTTATCCCATGGCAGATCCACTCTAGTGTATAGTTGATATATTTCAACACATTTGGTTCTTGAGGCATTTTCAGGTGTTCGCAATTATGTCACTAACCTTTAACTGAAATACTAAATTTCATCATTATTTTGTTCATTGTACTTCATTTACTTCATCTATGTGCTTGTCCCATTTCATGTGTCATTGATGATGGCTTGGCTTTACAAGTAGGCTTGTGCAGAATTGTGGTAAATTTTAATGAAGTCCTCTTTTGGAACTCCCACTATAAAATAAATATTGAATCCCATGATTAAGGCCTAGCATAGTGCTTAAAATTATTTAGAAATTATGTTTTTATTATTTGTTATTTTGGGGCAAGTAAAACTAAAAAATCTAAAACTGATAATGTAGTTTAAAAGTTAATATGGAACCCTGTGTTACTGTTAACCACAAATATTTTTATCAGGAAAATGTCTAGTTTGTACTGTAGATTTAGTCACATCACTGATCCAGCTATTCTTCTGAGTTCTGAGTGGTTGCATTTCTCAAAAACAAAGCCTAAAAGTTGTTAAAGAGGGTTTTAATTCCCTATGGAAAATCTAAAAGTAACCAAAGGATAAAATGAAAAAGATGTTTACTTATCTAGCCTGGGCGTGATGAGCTCATCATGATGCACATTGTCCACTGTTTGTTGTCTATTCTTGAGTATATCTACCGGGATTTTTAATCCTTTGGGGACGACCGGCTTGTACAGAAGCCCAGTCTATGACACACTCGGAAATGACAGGCTTCCATAGAAGCCCCAAATATGTAATAAACTTTTATGTTAAATTTACGAAATACAGGTTTGCTTATAATGTCTCTGTCCCATAATACATTTTTTTTTTACTAAATGCTGTGTAGACCTTTAAAAAAAATGTTTATATTCCTTGCATTGTCAAGCGATTGAAAATCTCATTTTCTCTCATAAAATAATACCGCTTTTTACTAGCAAGCCTAGAGTGTTAAATTTTGTTTGCTTCATGTAATTATAAAGAAAAAGTTTGTCAAAGTAAGTAATAATTTTAAAACCAAGAGACCAGTTTCAATTCTGTTGTGTTATCTTGTTGAACTAATGTATCTAGTAATGCTAGTTTTATGATAAATGGTGCTCTCTCACTTATAACATTTAAAGTTACAACATTTTGTAACGTGAATGCAAGCAAATTTCTTTGACATCAATTAATTCTCCCCCAATCTGAACAGAAACTTCTGTATATGTATTGCACAAACATGAAGTGTGCCCTTCAAATTATGAGCAATGAGCAGCGGCTGCAATTCTTATGTGTGCAAGTAGTTACTTGTTTATGGTGAACGTAGTACATCGTTGTAGTATTTAGATATACTATGGGTGTTCCGCTTTCATACTGAAGGCGAAGTGGAGTTACTACGGAGTAACTCCGGAGTGAGTTGATACGCTTATACTGCGGACTGATATTATGATACCTTTCATACTTGAGAGTACCGCAGCAGTGTATCCGCAGTCGTTCCATGGTTTACATGCGAGTTCGTGCCATTATGTGGTTGAATTTCCTTAACAAGCGGTTATGAAAAATAATAAATCGCTTATTACATTGGTCTGTAGGCCTACATACTTGACTGCTTAATAGTTGATCTCTTGCCAGATGATTGTGTGATCTGAGTACACAAACACGATTGAAAATATGGGGATTGACTCAAATACCATCAGTTCATGAACTTGGTGTTGGAGTAAGATAAGCTCTATGGTCAGGGTATTGATTTCGGATACATTCGTTGGAGATCAGGAGAACACTTTACGTCAAAAAAATCTAGAACCAAACGATTCCAACACGCTGCAAAACAAAATCAAACCCCGGAATTAAACTCCCGACGACTAAACTCGCTTGTGACGTTGGGACAGGAAATGTAAACACGTGCGAGATTACTGATTTAAGCCGAACTGCACTTCCGGTGCGGACTTACTCCGCCTGTAACCCTCTTCTCGAAGTGGGTTGAGTACTCCGCTTTGATACCGGATCGAAAAAATCTCAGAATTTTCATATTGCCCTCCAAAGTGGAGTAACTCCTTCTGGACTCCGGAGTAACTCCACTTCGGCTGTCAGTATGAAAGGGGTAGTGGAGAAGGATCTAACTTGACAGCAGTAATGCAAACAATTATAAAAGAGCCTAATAAGTACAAACTCAAGTGCAACGTGATTTATGTGTAGCCTATGAACAGACTATGATTTATGAACAATGTGTGCAGAAGTCAACTTTGGGCTGTAACAGCTGTTTTAGCCAACTATGCACTAATATGCATGCTCAGATAGAGCCACACTTTATCGTAAGGAAGTTTCTTATCCCATTAGAGACTAGAACAAGATATCTTGTGCCTGTGATCTATGGAGAATGTGTATTATATTTGAAGAAGATATTGTCTTAAATTGGATAAGAATTAAAATTTACACAAATTTTTTTCATCAGTGTGAATGACCAAACCAAACAATGCAAAATCTTCAAGAACAGAAACTTCAAGGGAAGATTTGTAATATGATGCACAGGTCTTTTGTTTAGGCTGTTAGCAACTACATAATTGATACTCTGGTTTCTATATTCCTGAAGGAGTGTGTGTTTAGAATTTATTTCATTCATATTCAGTTAATAAGTAATGAAACTGAATCAAATAAATCCCTCATTTAGAGGGCTTCGTAGGGTCACAAAAACCACTGTCCATTGCCAATCTTTAAAATGTGCCGCTGCTGGCATATTGAATTTTTAATCCCAACTTTATAGAACTTAAAAGACATGGCTTTGTTGATGCCGCCTGTAGCAACAACATCCAATTACAGGAATGAAGCTTGGGTATTGCCAGAAAGGGTTGGAGGACAATGGGTTTATCACTGATGCCTGTACTGCCCCCCCTTCCCCCCCCCCCCCACTTCGCACCCACAAATGTCCCGCCCCATGACAAAAGGTCATAACTAACATTTGTTTTTTCAAAATTGAGTTATATAGTGTAGGGGACTCGGTACATCATGTTAAAGGTTAGTGACATGATTGGGAACACTTGAAAATGCCTCAAGAACTGAATGAGTTGAAATATAAACCAACTATACACCAGCTAGAGTAGAACTCCCAGCTGGAAGGATTTGTCGGTAATTTGTTTACTTAAGAAGAATCAAACATGAACATACTAGTGGTTTAATTTTCTCGTGCCCCGATAAAAATACGATCCCATAGAACTCTACACAACAGATTTATCTGCCACAAGGCATACTTATTGAAGTTACTTCAGAACGAGTCAACCTTTGACTACCAAATTTTCACAGTAGAATCCTTGCATAGTTTACTTGATTCTAGAAATTTTTTTACCCCGAGATGAAGACTACCCCCAATCATGTCATTTACCTTTAAGCATGCAGAAAAAAAAAATAATTAGAAGTGTAATTTTGTTTTATAATCCGCTTGTTAAAAGGACACTGAATAGGGCTTTCATGCTTTGAACAAAATACATTTTTCCCAATATCTCCAAAACACCAAAATGTCAGTTATGCCCTTTTGTCATGGGGTGGGCGGCAGTGTATCCCAGCAGGTTTATGGATGGAGATGCTGAACCTTTCTCTAAGGAAAAGTGGGCAGAGTCCATTAGTGGAAGGCAAGGGAGTAGATAGTCTACAGAGTGGTGCATGATATATGATTTGCAGTGTCTTTCAGCATATTTCTGTTGAAGGAAAATTAATAAAGAATGGTGAATTTGTGGATATTACGGATTATATTGGTCCAGTAGAAAATGACATTTTCCGTAATCTCCGGTATTTGCCAACTATTAGAAGAATCGTTTCGTATTTCACCGGCGTTTATTCTACAAAAAGTAGGATAAATGCTTGTAAAATGCCAGAAGATTTTTCAGTGGAAAACAACATCATTTCAGCTCAGTGCATTATCGGACATATGGAAGTGATGGCCAGGTACTTGAAATCTGAATTCAAGTTTTGGTATTTGCGTATTTCCGTAGCG
>JZLH01S0523928.1:52935-72636 GCA_001188425.1 Eucidaris tribuloides
TTTTATTACATTAGAAAAATGCCTCCATGGTATTTTATGGAAGTTTTGTCATCCCTTTTGATACCGTAAGACCATTTGAAAAACGCTACACCTGCCAAGTCTTCCTGATTCGGCAGGAGGTTTCCTGAAAATTAATTCATCTTCCCACATTCTAAAAAACAAATTTGCCTAGCTCTCTGACAATAAAAGATTTCCAGTTGATATCTTTGGTGGCAGTGAAACAGGTGGAAGTTGGCCGGCTTGGTACAGATGTGTAATATGATTACTAGTGGCTAAAGCCATGTGCCTATTGTCATCCCATGTTTGTAAAGCTGTTTAGAAATTCAGGTTTAAAAAGTACCTTGAATTCAAAAGATGTTCTTGTTTTTTTAAATGTGAAGTATTGGCTCACGTTTTAAATATTGAAAACGAAGGAAAGTCCTGTGAAAAAAATATTCTACACTGTTAAAGGTGGCTTTTTGACTGATTACCCTTTCAATGAAATCTAAATGTTGTGTGGCTAAAAGTGATTCGTGCAATTTCATTAGAGTTCTATAATGTAACAAGAGATTTCAAAAATTCTCCAAAATTAC
Organism: Eucidaris tribuloides; assembly: GCA_001188425.1. Lineage (NCBI taxonomy): Eukaryota > Metazoa > Echinodermata > Echinoidea > Cidaroida > Cidaridae > Eucidaris > Eucidaris tribuloides. Next base: position 53,508 of record JZLH01S0523928.1, read on the forward strand.
CCACTTACTTGACTTGCTCACATGATCTTGGTGGTATATAACCACGTTCACACAATGTATAAATAAAATAATTACCAAAATGGCAGATGTTTTTATCGGTCACCTGTATGTAATGAGTGTAATTTCACATAAATTTTATGATTTTTGTTTTTGCAGGCACATGTGTATTCTCTTGGCCAGACACTTCTCCAGCTAGCAGAGTACAGCAACATCAAACAGACATCAGACACAGTTGAAGAAAACACTTTCTTGCATTTTCTGCATTCTCTGACATCGCATGACCCCAACTGTCGACCAACTCTCAAGGAAATCGACCAGCAATGTAATTCTCACCTTAATCGGAGAGCACCACAGAAATCCTGTCAGGGACAAACACTTAGCAATGGGAAGAGAGGTTTGTATATACTGTATGTGATGTCTGAATGCATGTATGTCTCGACATGATGAAAACGCTTCGCTTAAATTTCTAGACTGCAAATTCAAGTCATATTCAAGACCCTCCATTGTGTCAATCAGCTTAGTTATCACTAAGTAAACAACACTCTCTCTGGTCACTAATCCTTATGCCAGAATTGGTGGTGTTGTGTTAACATTATCTCCAGAAATCATGCTAGGATATCGGTGGGGGATCTTCACTGTCTCTGTTACAGAATGCTTTGATTACATTGTTATCTCACTCTGAAAGGCGGTTAAACTGATCAACATGGTGGGATTGCCTTATCAAAGCAGTGCCAAAATGACAGTTTGTTTCCAAGTGTCATGTGTTCAGGACTATCTGCACTCAGGAAGGTTTTTAGTGAAGCATTTTCATAATGAGTAGGGGTATGTTTTTACTAATGGTGTGTCAAACGCTTAATAACCTGCTAACTTGTAAAACTATAGGTGTCCATCGGCTGAGATTCATAAACACCACTATCAACGAGATCTTATTTTCGTGTTCTTTTGAAGAGCACCTTACAATGACATAACCTGCAAACGTTATCTTTGTATATGTCCCTAAACATGATAAAAGAGTGGGTTTGGGTACAAATTTGTTGTTCATCTGCTTTAAATTCTTCTTGCATCTATCACCAACAGTTATTCAATTCAGAGAATGTGTCTCATGATATGTATGGTATGTGAACGATACTTCCAAAAATGGCAAATTGTATATGAGTAGAGAGAGGGAAGAAAATTCTCTTCGTGTATATTACTGAAACTTTTTTTTATGAATGGCCATGACATTTGATGCCTGTTTTCCAAATGCTCTAAATCTTCAAATTGATGAGGTGGTTCAAAAATTTCATCGGTTAACAGTACTTGAATTACCAATATCACTATTAGCTGTGATCATTCATGAGCCAGGTATTAAAAATTAGCAATTTAATTGTAAGTAAAGTGCACAACTTTTCTAAAGTAAGTCAACAGAAAAATATTTTTGTCTTGTCAATTTGAAAAATACTAGTAGTATTTACATTCTTTAACCCGAAGGAGACGATTTGATTTTGCCATAACACGCATTTTCCATATAGCCAACATGAGTTAACTTGTACTTAGTCTCCAACGGGTTAATATCCTTTCTTCAGTTATTTGCATGATATCAATGATATATAATGCATTTAATTTTCAACAACTTTTGTTCTTTTTCAGATGTGAATATTCGACGGGAACTAAGCCCTGTGATAGAAAATGAAGCCCAGGAAAAAGCGTCAGAAGTCCAAGATAAAAAAGATCTGGCTAATGGCAAAAAATCTGTGTCACCACTCCAAACATCTCCCGTTGTAAGTCCACGCGCGTTTCTCCAAGTACCTGGATTTGCACCAAATCGGCCTAGGCAGATATTACCTATCGCTGCTCTGCGAAAACCAGTCATCGTGAGAGGACAGCAGTCCCGACCCACACCTCAATTAGTAAGGCCTCGACTTGTAAGACCAGTTCTTCAGAAGCAAACTGCCCTCAAAGAGGGATCCGAAGTCAAAATGTCGAGCAACCTTGTGCCTCCAAGTTTGGATGCATTCGGGAACCTGTCTCCGAGAGCACAGGAAATCTTGAAGAAAATCTATTCAACTGGAGGTGAACCATCATCTGTCAGTGCAGGAACACTACAAGGTGGATCAGATACAAATCTTGCTAGACTTGAAAGTGGAGCAAGTCAGTTTCCATCTGACAGTGGAATATCAGCGACACAGCTTGCAGCAAAGCGGAATTCTGTAGGTTCAGTGCATGTACCGTTTCAGACAATACCCAGGAGACAAAGTTTGCAGGATGATATGTTTGCAAAGCAGACTAGTCCGAAACCTAAATTACAAACTTCACATTCTCTCGACAGTACAACTGTTGTGGTGCCGAGCACTTCTCCTGAAATTCCATGCATTACCTTGTCCAGACCGGAGACAGCAACACCACCGAACTTTAACAATGCCAGGGGTCAGACAGAAACGATGCAGTCAACTGTGACTGCAAACAAAGTATCAAATGCTTTAACAAAGTTCATGAAGTCAAGACAATTAGGCACTGTTGGCAATAAACCAGATGAAAAGCCTGAAAATAGGACTTATGAAAATGTAATGCAAAGAGCAAAGCAGATGGTGAATCGTAGCAATAGTGTGTGTAGCAGTACGGATAACTCAAGCTCATTACCGGGAACCGATGACGAGCTGTCATCGCTGGGTCAAACCACTGATGGGGAGTTGTACACACTAGATGATCCGTGGTTTGAAACGGAATCAGAATGTGATGATAGTGAAGCAGTATCGAGAATGCGATCGCATAGTATTGCCACATTTAACTCATTTAATCCCAAATCATCCGCTTTCCGTGCCCCCCATCAGGTCAAACCTGCGCGGAGAACTAGTGGGACAAGTCTGACTGAGATCAAAGAGGAAGATCCAAAGTCATCTCAGGAGAAACCGCGGAGTGGAAGTTTGGATAACAAGACAGCTTCTAATTACTCTGATATCAAAGACCTTGCTCAGATCCGAGAAAGAAAACTCAGTGCAGACGAAGCCCACAAATCCAGTAGTCTAATATCCAGCCACACACATTTCACTCCAATTATTTTGACTGGTGAGACTGCATCCAAACTCGACAGACCGATCAAATCGCCTGTGGTGGATGAGGCCAAGGTGAAAGCGAAGAAGGCTATGGAACTCATCAAGATGGATCTCAAAGCTCCCAAGAGGGAAAAGCCACCTCCAACAATGATAGAGGATCTTGAAAATGACGCTGTGGACTTTTTGCCAATGAATTTAGATAGTACATCGGCTGCTCAAAAGGAAAAGCCATTGAGTGGCAGTGCTGATGATAGATGTTCTGATAAAATAGTCCAAGAGCCAAAGAATGGGCTAGGTTCCGAACTCACCACAGATCAGAAACTCAAGTTGCTGTTCCAGAAGCATGGATTGGGCACTCCAAACCCGTCCCCCAAACCATCCCCAAATCCATCCCCGAAAGCTTCTCCAAATCCATCCCCAAAGGCTTCCCCAGACCCGTCCCCCAGGCTAGGATGGTCAGCTACACAGAAGCTGACTGCAAGTCTACAGCCGGGTGTTCAGAAACGTTTCAGTGAACCTGCAATACTTTCCACAAGACTGTCCCCTATGAGGTATACTGGCACAAATGGTCATGAAACACTGCAGACTGACAGTGTGTTGCAAGAGATAAGTGAATCAGAGAGTAGAATCAAGGAGCAGTCCAATGAAAATACTGAGAGTGAACCTTCTATGAGCCTTAGTCCAAACTTCATGCCCATACATAATCTCAATATGGAAGACAAATCAGAGGTTCTGCTCGAAAAATCAAACAATTTACACACGAGTCCTCTTAGTTACGGGCAGAATATTTCTCCCATGAATTCAGTCGCTGATATCATTCGCTCAAAGACACCAGTCCCGTTTCAACATGACACTTTTGAAGAGGCAGAAGAGACTAGTGTCCTTTCACCCAAACCACTCAGGGATCAAATTGATCAAATAAAGGACAGGACAGAATTGAATGATGAGAAAGATAATGGTGTTATGCAACAAGGCAATCGACTGCAAGGTGACTTGCACGATGACCCAGTTACAGAGCATTCAGCAGCAAATTCTCAGTCTGTTGAACAAGCAATATCAGTGCAATCCACATCTCAACACTTGTCAGCGACCCCCGCCTGAAACAGTGAATGATGACAAAACTTCAAATACATTAACTTCGGTCCTGGATCAATCTACAAATGCCCAACTTAATGTGCAGAACTTCCCCATGCAAGTTCAACTACAGCAAGATCCCCAGACAGGCCTGTTCAGGGTATTACCCGTGGGTATCCCATTTCAGGGAATTCCCCTCCAGATATCCCCTCCTCAGTCCACAACCACTTCGTCCGTCCATTCAGGGGCTGGTGGCAGCGATACTCTGGTCTCCCCTGTTATGAACCTCACCCAAAGCCCTAGTCCCCACCTCAGTGCTTCAACGCCTGTCAGCGATTCTAGGAACCCTAATACCGTGTCGCTGCCGGCTAGACGGAAACTACCCGAAACCAGCAGTGACCCCGACAGCTCAGGCCTGTCATTGCGACAGCACCGGAGCCTTGCGGAGCGCAAACGTGATCACCCCAGAAAGCGTAGCGATCGATCCAAATACGCCACCTCTCCGCACAAGAAGTCTCATGGCAAAGTCACAGCTGCACGTATCACCACGGATTCGGAAAGTAGCGAGTCGTCGTTTTCCAGTCCTCTCATGTTGGCCGGTCTGGAGAAAGGTCAAATAAAGCCACATCGGAGGAGACCTGCCAAGTCACCAGCCAGTTCTTCTCATGGTGAGTCGGATCCCAGGAGGGAAAGAAACAGAGAACATGGTGAGTTGGTTTATCTTTATATTGCACACCCGGGGGGGTCGCTCTCCACACGGCCTGCTACGCACCCACGTCCAGAAAAAGCGTCGTAAAGGGTCCCTTTTCCAGCCCCTGGGCGTCGTCGACGTCTTCTGAAAAAAGGTAGCTTTTTCAGCACTGTTCGCTGGCAATCGCCACTTAGGGTAGCCTTTTCTCACATGTCACGCCATTTAGGGATACTAATTTGGTTATGTGATTACCCCTTTATGGGTGAAATTTTTTTGTGGATCTAATAACATCTCCAACATAAACATTTGGTAATTAGGAGAATTATTTATGAATTGTTAAGTGAACCTTTTTGGGTTGCGCAATGTGCAATAATGTTTTAGATTAAGACACTTGGTTGGGGTATCAAATTAGTTGATTTCACTGTTTACGCCACTTAGGGTATCAAATTAGTGGATTCCCTGTTCACGCCACTTAGGGTATCAGAATAAGTGGATTTCCCGGGAGTCATGCCACTTAGGGTAGCTTTTCTGATGTGTTACACCATTGTTGTATAGGTACGCCGTTTAGGGTGGCATTTCTGAGTTTTGGACACGGTGTGGAACAGCCGTGCTTGGAGAGGCACCCCCCCCGCCCCCCCCCCCGGATTGCACATTGTCTTCTAATGAGAGAGAACCAACTATAAGTGATTAAGTGTACAGATGTCACGCATACATTTAATGGTGTAAGACAGTTGATTAGACAGCTTGGATAAAGAACCTCAGTCAGTACCAAAAACAAGACTTTTGTCTGCATTACTATTGTTGTCACATATCTACCATTCAAAACTTCAAATCAAAATTGTAATCCCAAGGGTGGAGCTGTAGCTTGTTTACAGTGTAATTAACAGTTGACAAATTCATATAATTCATTTATTGTTTTGTGAGATTTGTAGGTATTTACAGTGTATAGTCATTGTGAAAATGTAGTTGACATAACAAACAAAGTTTATGGATAAATTAAATGTGCCCGAACCTTTTAATGATTCAAGTTAATCTTACAAAGTTACAAACATGTGGAGTTACTGATCAATATGGTCATTAATTAATTGTATCACGAGTTATTATCTTGCATCAACCATATCATAAAAGTAAAAGAAAGGTAGCATAACTGTTTCCCTTATGTTTGATTATGCAAATTCTTGTTGATTGATTAGTAGATTTTTTGTGTAATTTGGTATTGTTTCAGAAATGATATGTGTTTTTAAAATTGTATCAAATACTTCAAAATGTCATTTTGGTATTTAATGCTGTATTGCCCTGTCTATCATGTTCTAGCACCCAGAGTAGAAAAACTGAAGCAGGAAGCCAGCCGTTCTCACAGCAGATCCCGAGAGAGACCCAGCCATGGGGCTACATCCCACCACCACCTCACCAGTGCTAACGTTCTAAAACCTAAAACCCATACCAGCACGGCCCGCAACAACAGGCCCCATTCTAGCCAACTCACCGACGAAATTGACGATTCGCGGCCTGTCGACCAGTCGCAGATGCCCTATTCCCCGGTGTCAATGTCATCGCCATCTCGGGACAGTGGTGTTAACATGCGCTACAGCATGTCGAGCGGTGAGGATTTGTCGGCAGTTCAAGAAGCCAATCACCTGGCTGATGCCCTTCAAAGCAACTCACATCTGAAGAAGGTCATCAAACATATACGACAGGCGTTTGCATTTGATGGTTACCTGGAGAATGGAGTTGAAGATCTTCACATGGGTGAGAATGAGTTTTGTTTGCATCGAGTTTAGGTACAGATCATGATGCATAAGTTGATCTCGCACAAGTCAAATTATCGCCTATCTCCAATATCATTGACAGTCCCAATTTGCTCTGTGTTTGTTCAAAAGGAAATATTCTTATAATCAAATTTCCAGCTCAACTGTTAAACACGTTTTTACAGTCCCAATGAGACCAAACGTTTTAAATTATTTGAAAATCGAAGCAGCCACAACTTTAATTCTTGCTGGTCTAAAATGGATTACCCATGATCTCTGCTTATCAGCTTTACCAAAAAGATGTCAAAAATTTCCCCTTTTCTCCCTTCCTTTCTCATTTTCCCCCTGTATTTAGCCTCGGTTTTCTGTATATCTTCATCTCCAACATAAAAATGTGTACAAAACTGTAAATTGAATTTTGTTGAAGTCAAAGTGATTTGTGGGGTCCACCAGAAATTCAACTCGGGCAAGGTTGACTGTAGTTCAATTGATAGTAAAACCACCATGTAATATTCAACATATACAGTACACAGTGTCAATGTGTTTAATCCTTAGTGTGCCCCCATCCAGTTGTGCTGGGTTTATTTGGTGACTGTACAATGGGTATGCAAATTTGTGTGAATGTGTGAAAACATGACGTTGGCATTGCAACAAAAGCCTGATAACAATAAGAATTCATGATGATAACACAACAGCAAATATGTCATGCATGCATGTAAATGTCACTTGGAAATTAAAGAGTTAATGTCAGCATGAGTCTATGTATGTTATTTTAATTTCTTTCTTTGACAGCTGAATACATCTCTTCATTGGCCAGTGTGACGTGGGCAACGTTCGTGAGTGCTGTAACAGAGAAATTCTGTGACCTATATTGGGAGGAGGATCTACTAGAAGGCCTCTATGAAGCAGTCAATGGGCAGAAACCAACAAAACCACTGGACCCGTAAGTCTATGTCACTTTCAACACAACATGATATCGGCAACAGTGCATAAGTACATTTATGAGATGTTTCTCTGGAAAGTGTATATATTGACAAAGAAATGTCCTTGTGGATATCTGATATTACTTTTATGAGACGTTCATTGCCATGAGTATTAAAGTTACCTGGTAGTTTTCAATACATTATCTTCATTTCTTCTAAAATGAAACATTTGTGTTGCATTTTTTGCACGAGTATGCAAAGGTGACAAATTTGCTTATTTTTCTCATAAATATCTTAACCCATTGGAGATGATTTGATTTCAATATAACACGCATTTTCCATAGAACCCAACACAAGATATCTCATACGTCTCCAATGGGTTAACCCTATATTAACTCGGGGGGGGGGTCAATTTGACCCCCCCTCGACAAATTTCGTGACCATGCCGCCGCGCAAATTTTTTTTACCGCGTCACTCGCCGACTTTTTACTTTCAAGTCTTGCGCATCTTTTGAGACCGTTTTCGCGAAAATCGGACATACCGTTACGAACGCTGCGCGACTTTTTATAACCTGCATGTCACACCCCAAAATTACTCAAAAACGTGATTCGTGTACAAATCAATGGAAATTGTGCTTTTTCAGCCAAAAATCATAAATGTATGAATATTTTGCTTTTACTGGGTTGAAATGAAATTAATTTTATGTGTTTTCTTATGATTGCAAAAGTGTCCCCAAGCAAATTTCATCGAAAAAACAATAGAAAAACAAAAGTCGAAAAAACAAGGAAATACATAAGAAATTCACAAAACAATAAAATAACATAACGAAATTAATCCAATTCGGCAAATGTTTTGTAGATACAATTGTAGAAATGTCAATGAATATCTTCACCAAAAATTACCATTCTACTAGCCTGTTTTTTAGTGAGTTAGAGCCGAAACAAAAATTTCAACACTTATTTGCATAATTAATTACTTTAAAATAGAAAAATTATTTTTTTGAAAATTTACTATACATTCATGTAGTTTACATCGCGGCTCTATGCGCACACAATATTTCGCCGCGATCGCGGCGATCGGCCGGCACGAGATTTCGGGGGGGGGGGGGGGAGGGGGGGGGGGGGGGGGGGGGGGTCAATATTGACCCCCCCAGTAAAACCCGCGGTGAATAGCCCAGTTAAAATAGGGTTAAGAGGCATTGTGGGTATAAGTGGTTAAGAACATGGTTTCTCATTGATTGATCCTCAGTTCGAATATCCAGTTGGGGCATTTGTGTTCTTGGGTATGTCACCATTGCTCTGTCTCAGAGTTGCGAATGTCAGTGAATCCGTTGGCGTGAGACTCCCATAGGCTAATGGTATAAGTGAGAGGTCCAAATGCGGAGATCAATAGAAATATCTGGAAAGTCAAACAAAATTTTGGCACAACAAAAGGGCCCAAAACTCAGGAGTCTCACGCTCATTGCGTGAGAGTTGGTAGCCCTGTTGTCTCTCTTGGCTACAGTCAATGCCATTGGTCCTGTGTGGAGATACAAACAATTTGAGGAAAAGTGACTCTCTTCTAACAGCTGAGATAGGGTTGTGAAGTGGCAACATTAGACCTTAACATGATGACTAATTGAATTGTGTAGTAAAATATATGTAGAATGCATGTTTTCATTTCAAACCATGATAATGAAAGTTACAAATCAAAATATGTGTAATTTATAAATATCTTATCACTTATTCATTTATTTATATTGACAAAGTGTTTACAAAGTTTATAATGTATATCAATTGGAAAATGTATGTTAGAGGCAAGTTTATTCTGTTTTCAATAACATCATTGCTGATACAACATAAGGGCATCCTGAATTATTTAGGTTGTCTGACAGCAAAGTAAAACACTGCTCTAACAAAATCTAAAGATTGGGTTCAGGATTTGTAAGCAAAAAAATGGCAAAATGAATGAAATCAACTTGATTTATTCACAATGTGAACTTGTGAAGATTAGTATAAATAAACACCTCTCATAGAAACTTTGAGTAGAATACATAGTTTTGGTGAAAATCTGGATGGTCAAACTTCAAAATATGCAAAGTCACGGCCCATGCACAGGCTGTTTCGTTAGTTCAGTTTCAAATTTAGTTAGCTGAAGGTCAGGCAGGGTTCAGCTGCTTGACCATATTAGCATACACAGTCGGCCACTGTCCGCAGCGCTCAGCTGGTCATGCGAATGTACACATAATCATGTTCTGCAATTTGAGCAAAATTTAAGTCACGGAAAGAACGATATTCTCATAGCATATTGTTTTTTCTCATAAAACAAGTTTATGACATATCAATCTCAAACTTTCAGCGCACCATTTGTAAGTGTACTTAAGTATCGTTTGGTAAGTGATAATGAAGAGAAGTAATGGTCTTGCAAATCCTGAACCCAATCTGTAATGGTTTGATCTCATTTTCTTTATCTCATGCAGAAGCAGCTCCACAACCCAGAGCAAAGCCAGTGAAGTCAGAAGAAAATCAAGAGAATCCATTTCAGAACAAACGAAAGAAAAACAAACCTCTCCACGGGAGAAAACTGGGACAAGTGGACGGAGCAGTAGTGCATCAAAATCAAGGGAGAGAAATGAGAAAGGCATTGTGGATGGAAAGTCTTCGGCCGACAACGTGAAGAAGAGTGGACAGAAATCAGAGGATGCAAGGAGAAAACGAGTGGAGAAAAGCAAAGAGATGAGCGTGAAGAAAAGTAAGGAAAGAAGTGGACAAAAGGGAACTATGAGTCGGGAAGGAAGCAGAGAAAATAGAGAAGATGGGCAGCAGAAATCTGTCAATCAAGAAGGAAATAGGGAACAAAAGAGAGCCTCAACTGCCAAAGAAAATATGAAACCATCATCTTCCTCCTCCTCATCCTCCTCAGGGAAAGAAAGGACACGGAAATCCGGAATTCAGGAATCCAGCGATGGAACAGCATCGGCAACGCAGAAAGCTAGAGAACGTAGGCACAGGAGGACAGAATCGGTTGAAAATAGACTCCAAAAACCAAGCGATGACTCTAATGAGGGAGGTATATCACCAAGGATTCGCAGACATAAGGAGAGCAAAGAGCAGGACAAGAAAGCCAGTAGGCTTGTTAGGAAAACTGACAAAAATGAAAATGGTGAAATTAATGGTCAAAGAACTCACCAGCAAAGTCAGAAGGCCCAGTAGTGTTGAAAGCTTGTTGAACGCAGGAAAAAGAAACCACTTTTGCCAAAGATAGACGAAGAGAGTGCCAAATTAAACAGTCCTGTCGTCAGTAAACCCAAACGGAATGTGCGGAATGGTCTGATGCATTCGGAGGAGTCCCTTCTATCGACTTCCAAAGATTCTATCACGTTAGATCGTTCTGTAATAGTCCGCAGCAGTGACAGTTCATTCATGGAGAGACAAAATGAAAGCCACCTATCCAATGACCTTTCTGCCAGCTTGCCAATTCCCTTACCAATTCCACCCGGACATCAACACCGACACTCAACAGCACTCTCCGATCACGAAATCGGAGGTCAGTCAAGCTCGAACTGACCCCTTCCAAGCTGAGACCTCCCGGGGGTCATCACCACTCACACGACGGCGGCGTGTTGAGAAGTGACAGCGTCGCTTCGTTTAGCAGCACCTCGTCGGGAACGTCGTCCCGAACCCACGGGAGTTTCGTCAGCGGTTCTCTTGCGGATTCCTCATCCATGATGGAGACTTCGGTAGAAGATGGCCGGCTTGTGTTGGCCAGTGGAGTACTGTACAGCGGAGACAAGGTCGACCCATCTGTGGCTGAGTACGCACAGAACTTGACGGGATGTGGAGATACGCAGAACACAATTGAAAGCAAAATAAGTGTGAGTATGAATCTGTAGAAGCTGCTGTTGTCAAAATGGTGGGAATGATTTTGTAACTTCAAAGACATAGTGTATAAATTATTACTGGCTAAGCTTTGGTACACATGGCTTCAAATCTAAAAGATGATATTTTTATTGGCAATACTTTCTTTCAACAATTGGTATTTTTTGTCAGGTTATTGTCATTCCATGAAAAATCATGTAACAAATAACTATCAGACATACAAAATTTGGACATTGTAACATTTCTAAGCCCTTGTATCATTTAAACATAATTGTTCTCATTAAGTAAAATAAATATGATTTGATAATTTGGTTTATCAACCATTAATATTGGTAGTTTATTTACTGCTACCTGCATCAATAGAAACAATGTAATGTTTATTTTAAAGTGTACGGTTTATTTGTGTGTAATTTAACAAAACCTAATTACAAACAGTTGTTTTTTACAACAATCTGTGGGACATTCCAAGAATAGTAGATTTTTTGGGTGCCTCCTGTTTCTTAAAACTTATCAGGAATTTTGTTATTGTAATTATTGCACCTGTGGGACATTCTAGGAATGATAGATTTCTTTTAATCCTGTTTATTATTAACAGAAACTTATTGTTAGAAAATCCTACATATGTCAATGTCTGCCTTTTATTATGTTAATATGAATATGAATCCACAGATATGAGTACTGAGCTCTTGAAGTCTGTGGTTCTCATGTCACCACCAAACTTCACCATTACAAAATTACCTCTCAAACCAAACGGGTTGAAAGATATATCAATGGATACACCAGCTGGAGTGTATTGCTGGCTGGAAGGATTTATCTTGAATTTGTTTACTTAACTCTTAACGTGCCAGAGGATTTAAACCTCTATGGATTTTATGTGTATTATGTGGTGCAGATCTGCGACTTTGGCACGTTAAGAGTTAAGCATAATCGAGCATGAACATACTGGTATTTTGTTTCTCTTGAACCCTGATAGAAATAGATTCCATAGAAAGCACACTACACATTTGTCTGTCACAAGGCATATTGATGGAAGTTGTTTTAGAAGAGTCAACTGTTTACTTCAAAATTTTCGCCGTAGTGTAGTTGATTCTAGAATAATTTTACCCCAAGTTGAGGAGTAACCCCAATTATGTCATTTACCTTAAATTGATGATAATGATCCCTGTGTGTTTTTTGACTTAATACTCCTAACACTCACAGGAGGTTGACCAGCAGTTGACACTGGAGAAACGATCACGGAACAAAACGGCCAAGTTCTACCGCAAACTGCAGGAGAAGGGTGGTTCCGTCAACAAGGGCATGGTGTCAAAGGTCTGGCAAGACCTGACCGAGACGAATCGCAAGATCGAGTTCCTGGAGTCGGCAAAGAGACATCTGGAAATGTTGTATGCGGACCAGTGGGGTCTGGACTTCAGCATGCTCTACTCTCTTGCCACAATGTGAGTGTGACATTAGGATTAATCCCTTCATTCCCATGGGGAAGAATCTGGGTTATCAATGATGTAATGTTTTCAGTGTCAAAACTGTGAGGGTTAAAGTTATAGACTGGTATAATGTATTTGTTAATTAATTTATCTATTTATCATTTATTCATAATTTATTTAGTTTATTTATTTATTCATTTCATTTACTTATCTTATTTTATTTATTTATTTATTTGTTTATTTATTTATTTATTTATTTATCTCATTGTATTTATTTATTTATTTGTATTTATGTATTTATATTTATTTATATTTATTTATTTATATTAATTAATTTATTATTGATTGATTGATTGATTGATTGATTGATTGATTCATTCATTCATTCTAGATATAAAACATCTCCCTTTGCAGCCCAGAGGCCAAATTATGGAAGTTTACCAAATGTGATGTGAATTATAAGTTATTACATTGCATAGCTTATTAAATTAGTTTTACACAACAGACTTGATAATTTAATTTGTTCGTTGATGAAAAATGAACATGTTTGGTTTATAACAGCATTAAAAATAAAAGTCAACTTGAAACTTGAAACTAAACCTGTATAAGGCTGCACAACAAATTGGGCTGTCAGAACTTATTTTTCAAAAGTTCTTGTTTAACTAGAAGTGACCATTACACTGCAGAACTTTAAAAGCTGACATCTTGGGGAGTGAATTTAAGTGCTTTGACCCAAATTGGCTGCTGTTTCAGATCCTGCTTTCCCCTTGAAATTATGGATCCATGAATAACCTGAAAACATTTTACATAGTCAAATATTAACTTAGCCAACACTTTGAATGAATGTAAACTTGAATTTATGTCAAGGATTTGATGATGGCATGGATCCAAGGGTGAATTGAATTGGTGAATTCAGAAAGGGCCCAAGTCCATAATTTCTTAAAATTGAGATTTTGTTTGTAAAATATTTTTAAGAGATAAGCTTTCTAATTGTGTACAAAATGGTCCCAAGTTTGCTATAATTCATGGACTATACATGTGTATAGCATTTAAAATACATTCAGTTTAAGAAGGGCCCAAATCCAGGACTTGCGCCTCTCTTGGATAGATTAAGCGTAACAACCATAGGTGGCAGCACTAGTATTCACAGTACAAAATGCATTAAGTGCAAGTGGAGGACTTGGACCTTTCTTGCATTGATCTAGCATGTCCCCTTTCAGAATGGAAAACTCATTTTTGTCTCGCCTGCGGTTCAGGAAGAGACTATGAAATCACTTTTTCTGTATGTAATGTAGTATGTCGTCATTTGGTTAAAGTTCGTTAAGATGACTGTCAATTGAATAAGTGCTTCCAATTCAAACCAACTTGTAAACAATGCATCCAGTGGTGGGACTAAGGTAATTTGGGGTCAAAGGTCATGCAGGGTCATCTTGGGGTCATCTAGAGGTCAATTGTCATAGGAATGTACTATTCGTTAGAGATATTGTTAACTTCCGCCTATTTCCTTTTTTGTGCGATCAATTTTGTTCACACTTGGTAGCAAAGATCCTTGTAATATCACATGTGTTGAGAGGATGGTGAGGTCAAGTCATCTAGGGTCAAATGGTAAGTGATAATGAGCCATGCCGTAACATGCTCTTCATTTCTTTATTTGGCTGGCATCACTTGTGTCAGCGACTTGTACAATGATCTTGGTAATAGCCACATGTGTGTTGATGAGGATGGATGGTGTAAAGGTCATCTAGGTCAAAAGTCAAATGATATCGCAGTTATATTTAACTGCTCTCATTAATTTTTTGTGCATCAATTGTGTTCACACTTTGGTAGCAAATGATCCTTAGGTAATACCACATTTGTGTGTGATGAGGATGATGAGGTCAAAGTCGTCTAGGGCGTCTAAAAGTCAAGATATGGCCATGCTCTCATTTCTTTATTTTCTATCATCGAGTATGTGTATCAGCATCTTAGAGCAGAATGATCTGGTGATACGCATGTGGTTGATGAGGATGATGAGGTCAAAGTCATCTGGGGTCAAAAGTTAAAATAATGTATTGCAGCATCAATTGTTGTTCAATGGATCAAACAATGCAGTGGACAAATACTCATGTTCTGTTGTGAGATGAGAGAGCAAGGTTCATCGTAGGGTCAAAAGCTCATTATTCATGTTTTATGATCGCTGCAATCAGGCGAGACTCGTGGTTTGTGAACCACCTTGTACTTGTAGTTATCCTGTATCAGAAGAATAGTTTGCA
This sequence comes from Eucidaris tribuloides, assembly GCA_001188425.1. Lineage (NCBI taxonomy): Eukaryota > Metazoa > Echinodermata > Echinoidea > Cidaroida > Cidaridae > Eucidaris > Eucidaris tribuloides. The sequence continues at coordinate 68,509 of JZLH01S0523928.1, forward strand.
TGTAACCTGATCTGAAGAAGTGTTAAAAATGTAACAGAATAAGAAATAAGGATATCCTTAGATAAGAAATATGTGATATGTCCATTCACCAACTCTCTGAAATAAAAAAAATAAATGCTTCATATTATACCATTTATACTTCTTGGATTTGGGCCCCATTTGAATTCACCAATTCAGTTTGATACTTGAGTCCTGACAAGATGATAAATGTGTAGTCATGTTGTCTTTGTATGCTGCACAAAGACAAGTAAATACTAGCAATACATTCAACATTGGTAAAGATTGCACTTCAAGAGCCAGTTTCCTTTGCTCTCTGATTCTGAAAACTGTATATTAAATTAATCAGTCTGCAGTTCTCTAATTTTGCTGTTATCATTCCATCATATGAATTACTTGTTGATAATTGTCATTTTGTCTGATTTACTATAGTCTGGGGTGCTAGTGGAGAGTGCTAGGGGCTTTAGACCCCCAACCCCAACAGAATATTTCCATTTGTCCAATGATTAGGGGGTAATGTGTGTAGTCATAGGACCCAGTGTCTACACAGGGATACAAGACTGTGTGCCCTTGCCTTTACATTATACTTTTTAAAGCAAGATTTGAGTGATTATTGAGCAAATTGTTCTCTGTTTCTATCCTTTGAGTATTATTGAGCATGTTGGGTATGTAGTAAAAGGCAGTCACATATAAAGGCTCCTACCCTCCAGAAAAAACAAAAAACTAACAAACAAACTTTGGAAAAATTGTGAAATACCCTCTCATTTTTATACATGATCAGATATTGATGTCCCATCACTAACACTGAATCCTTGCTAAAACATTGGAGCTCATTTTCTAACTCCAACTTCCCCACTTTGGGCTTGAGATTTCCCATTTTGGAGCCATATCCCCCAAATTCTGCCATTTAGTGGAGAAGTTTTTTCAATATGCTGTGTTTTCTCCCACTTAAGTTTTGTTCTCTCCCTCCTAATTAAGACAAATCAATGCCAAAATATAACAGTAAACTTATTCCCCCCTTTTTGTGACGTTTGTGCACAGAGTACCCATCTATCATATGCTCAGAGCTATCTGATGGCATGATTTTGACCTGTACATAATATTGTGTAGGCAGTAAATAAAAGAAATGGAAAAAGAAACAAAAAACAAATCGTCGCATCAGCGCAAGAACGCCCTTAGACGCCCTTTATTCAAAAACCCGTCAGTGCAGAAAGGCCCGTATGAAACGTGCGCGTCATGTGCGGAAAGGTCCTAACACACACGTCAGTGCAGAAAGGCCCTTACAGGAACATGTGGGCGTGTATACTAACGGCATTACTGCGGTCATGCGTGTGTTAGGGCCTTTCCGCACTGATGCGCACGTTCCATACGGGCCTTTCTGCACTGATGGGTTTTTGAATAAATGGCGTTTAAGGCGTTCTTGTGCTGACGCGACGAAATAGTCACATCCACAATGCTCCAGGAGACTGTACTTCCTTTGCCCCCAAGTCTCTAGTTTCTCAAGGGAAGAATCTCAAATTTGTTTGATGCTTAGTTCCTGACTCCTTGCATTGTCATTGGTGTAAGACATATGTCATTAAACTTGTTTTTTCTACTTTCATCTGACAGTGGTGAGAACGATGTCCTTTCACGGAGGGACAACAACCCCCTTCTCTCCTTCCACAACACCAGAACCTCCACCACCCTGCAAGCCGGAGAACCAAATGGACTCTTCTCTTTCCTGTTTGCAAGGTAAGACCACAGAGCTACAACCTACTTACTAGAAGGCTTCTGGCTATTTCAGTAGCACAGATCTCGGTCGCAGATCGCGAGATCACTGCAAATATTTACATGTGTGTAGAGCTGGATGTTATCTACAAGACTGTACAGTTAAATTTGCAGGAAATACATATTTTTTAGTTTTAAATATATATGCAAATTCATGCATAAAATCATAATTTTTCTTGTAACTCACTTAAAATAGCTTGAAGAATGTTACGTTTTGGTAAAAATATTCTTTCTGACATTTCTAACAATTATCTACAAAAAATTGCCATATCAGAATGAATTTCTTAAGTATCTTATTGTTTTGTCAATTTGTTATTTATTTTGTTTTTTCAACCTTTTGTTTTTATTGTTTATTTCTGGTTAAATTTGTCGCAGACACTTTTTGAAACATGATTATGCTAATTAGAAAATTTAATTGCAGCCAATCAAAGTTAAAATATCAATATTTACATGTATATGAATTAATTGAAAAAACACAATTTGCACTGAGTTTGTACACAAAATCACATTTTTGAGCAGTTTTAGAGCTGACATGCATGTACAAGAAGTCGCGCAGCATTTTAACGGTACGTCCGAATTAAAAAAAATGGTCTCAATTGATGCGCGAAACTTGAAAGTAAAAATTCAGCATGGTCAATAAAGTTTGCACGGTGTAATAATCACAAAATTAGTTGAGGCCCCCTGGTGATATTAGGGTTAATATAACACATACACAAGATATACAGTATACAATGAATATGTAACAAGTGTAAATTGACAGCTTACTATAAATATGAGGTAAATAAATTCTAATGTAAGTCAAATAACTTATAATGTCAGAATAGAACTTTCATAGATTAAATGATCTTGTTAAATGTGGTGTAGTGTTACACTCACCAAAATTTGTGTGTACAAAGTTCCAGTGTACCATTTTGTTGTTCATGTATGATGCATTTTCAATCAGACTGCCATGAACTATGTAAATACCCTAGACCTATGATTTTTTAGCTAACTTTAAAGTTTTTGTGTACCTCTATGTCAAATTCTTGAAAAATAGTTTAGACTAGCATTACCACTGTGCAGTAGTTTCACTTCTGCCACATCTTTTTTTCAGATGTAGCTACATGTATGTCATCATAATTATTTGTTAGCATGATTTGCTCCTTTGGCTTATTTTGTTTGCAGGCAAGCTTTGTTAGATGGCTATCTCCACCACTTCTTCTACACCTACCACTACTTTGCCACCAGCCAGCAGCTGCTAGACTTCATCACCAGCAGGTTTAGAGCTGCTTGCAGGTAAATAATCTGAAACTGGTTTACAGTTAAAATGAAACAAATTGTCTGGATTCTGTATCTTACAGAGACTATTTTTCCAGTGTCTTTGGATAGAGTCTAATGAACTTGCGATTTTCTTTGTTTAATATTCCACATTATTGTTGATCAATTCGATGAAAGAAGCAGATATACAATAAACCTGTAAGGGCACCAGGGGCATTTTATTTTCGGGTTGTCCGTCCGTACTTTCATATGTCTGTATGCCTGTGTGTCCACACTTCATTCTGAATAAGATTACTGAAGTACTTAAGGAGGGATTATAATGAAACCTGGACCAGGAATGGAACAGTGGGCAAGGAGAGAACGATAAGATTTTGGTCCAAATCCCTCAAGGGTCAAAGGTTAACGTAAAACTCAATGGAGTTTGCTCCAAACTGTAATTTTCTGCCTATAACTTCACATAGGTGTTCATTGTTATTATTTGGTGATTAGGTACAAAAATAAGACAATTTTTGTGTAGAATTGGAGGGGTCAGAAGTCAAGGTTAAGGGTCAAAGGTCAATGTACTTTGTCACCAGTGTAAGTTTTATATGTGTAACATCAGTTATGAGTCCTCATTATAAATCTTATGTGTTGCATAGGTCTGTAAACACATGACACATAATTCCATGTAGTCTTAGGGATCAGAGGCTTTGGTCAAAGGTCAATTAAGTTTTTCCCAAAATTCAATTGTCAAACTATAACTGCAGTTAGCAATGCGCATTATTGATGTGATTTTTAATGCTATTTTTAGATTCATAGTTATCAATGTAGGTCACTAAACTGTGCTTTAAACATTTATGAAAACTTAGTAAGTTAGTAGTAAGAAAGGAGATTTTGATAATTGAGCCACTTCAGCCTGCTAGATTGTGGGTGGGAGCATATCCATGATCTACAGTCAAATTGCTCCAGTTTATTCATTTATTCTTGTATTTATTCATTTATTTTATTTATTTGTATATATATTTTTAAAAACATTCATTTTCTTATTTTTTTTGTTAATTTGTTTCAATAATCAATTTGTTTTTTATGCCTCCGCAACGAAGTTGCCGGAGGCATTATGTTTTCGGG
>JZLH01S0523928.1:90586-109095 GCA_001188425.1 Eucidaris tribuloides
CAAATGATACAAACAATTATGTTGCTGTTAATGCAACACCGCCATTTTTCAGCTCCAAATTTGTATACATACAATTAATATAACCTCGAAGATTTTCTACCATTGATCATTTCCAGATATTTCCTGGATTTCGGGATGAGATACAGTGATTGTGCCTTCTCTGTCCTGGCACCCATACTTTGGAACCAGTTTCCCATTCTCATCCCATTCTCATCCCCTTCTTTGGACATATTTAATCTACCCTTAAAAGTTACTTGTTTCATTTTTTAGTCTGTACTTCAATTGGTCTTACAGGGGCTAGAAACATTAATATGAGAGGCTTTATAAGTATAATTGGAAATGCCACATTATTATTTGGAGTCAAGTTAAATTTTGTTCTCATCTGTTCCTTTCTGTTTATTCCACCAAGATTCAAATCAGCTTAAATAGAAATAGCATAATTAAAATAAGTTTCATTTAGGGGATAAAGTACACCGTTCAAAGTTTCAGCGATGAAAATTTTGTGGTTAAAGCCACAGGCTAACATTGACCAGAGTTTAAAAAACTGTGAGCTACATAATCTTCCATGCTCTCAAGTGTCTTTCGTAAGGTCTAAAAAGGAAGCCCTGAAAAAATACTGTACTTCATACAGATGATTTAGTGCTTTAATCGAATGAAAATCTACAAGCACTCAAGTTGACTAGATTCTTCTGCCCATTTCCTCCCATAGACTTACTGTGTGTAGATCTGAATAATTTTATAGTCGGGTGGAGTACTAATTGCTTATTCATGCATACCATGCCAGTGGATGCATAACTTTCCAAACTTTGGTAATCTAGGGTGTTTATTTGTCCATTTGAACACTACTATGTAGCTCACATATCACAGTTTGACAATTTTTTAACTTGAAGCTCCACAATGTTAGCCAGTGGCTTTAAATGTTTACTATTTTTTTTTTAACAATTGACCTCAGTGTTTGCCATGACAGGCAAATTTAATGTACAATTTGGTATGGGTTCAATTTCTTACTTGAATGCAGTACTGGTATATTCATGCTATTTCTCCTCAAGTAAACAAAATCCAGACAAATCCTCCCGGCTTAGACATACCCTCCAGTTAGTGTATACATTGGTATATGTTTTAACTATTTGGTTCTTGAGACAATTTCAAGTGCTACCAATCATGTCATTGTCCTTTAATGCTACATCAACAAACTTACCACTACTGTATGCACACAAGACTTACCGCACTGGTAATCATCATACAACATCTAGTAAGATTATACGCTATCCAATTGGTCAACTGCGCTTCACACGGCATACGCTAACCGCACCACTGCATTCGCTTGGTACGCGGAGTGCAGTTTCGTTAAAGCAGTTTCGCACCATTGAACTCTGATGATGTCACCAACCATGTACATTATTATACACGGAGTGCAGTTTTGTTAAAGCACTTTTGCACCATTGAACTATGGTAGTGCATCATCAATCCATTACGTGTGTTTGTGTCACGCGCGTGTGGCTCGGCGTACAGTATTAAGATTTGACGTGCACGTGTAATTTGTAGGAGTATAAGCGTACACAATACTGCGCGCGCATACAAAAATCTTGAGAAGGCGCAGTCCAATGTGTGTGCGCTCAATATGCTTCTTTTACAGTAAAGCTTGCTGGGTAAAATCAAGCTTTTATAATATTCACACGTTGAAACAAGCCCATAAACGTCCGAGGTGTTGTATAAAACAAATAGTGAATGGTCTTTATTCGTGCAATGGAGCAAGATTTCGCATTCGGTGACATATGAGACGCTCTATTCAAGGAGGCTTTGCCTCGTTGAATAGAGCGTCTCAATATTTCACCTCATGCTAAATCTTGTACCATTACACTTGTGACCATTCACTATTTGTATATTATTCAATTTCCAGGATATCACAACACATACTCTGCACCAATGTAATTTTAAAGTATGACTGAAACCAAGATTGTGTAATTTTACTGGATATTCCCAATTTGGCCTTTTGGGTATTTAGTTTTGGTCCAAGTGGGACATTCTATGTACATATTTCCTTGACCTTTTATCCAAACTTAAACACAATCAAACATCTCCTAGAGTCCTATCTCATAGGAAAACGACAAAACCCAATGAGCATTTTGGGGGAATGGTAATATCTGGTAATTTCAACAACCTGTACTATTTTCCCTCCTTTTTTGATGGTATGCTCTAGAAGTAATTTTAAGAACCTCTATCAGCGAATCTAGTTTTCAGACCTGAAGTCCAAAAACTGAGACCTTAGCAAATTTGAGTTTTGACCCCCAAGACCAGGTCTGAAACAGAGATCTATCTTTTGTTTTGCTGACATACAGTAGCTCAGATTTCACAGTTGAATCTGAGACTTTAAAACAGATCAGATCTGTTCTGGTGGTAAGAGGTAACTCTTAACATGTCTAGCATTTTTGGACAGTGCTGCATTTAGCAAGTTTTACATTGTAGTAACAGCTACATACAGCTATGACTTGTTACACATACACCATGGAGAAAAGTGTTATGTATACAGATTGTGGATAAATGTATACCCTTTCTACCAATGTAACTTTTATTCATAATGCTGTGTACACAGTGGCGTACCGTGGGTCAACTCATTGGGGGGGCACCCAGTCGCTCACCCTAATTGTATTTTCAGATGATGAATTTAATGCGTCATGTACGCCAAGCGTATAGTATATACTGAAATGCTAGGTTTTCTTGTTAAAGTGTACCCATTAACCAATTTTGTGATAATTTTGTAATAAAATCACCATTTTCATGGCTTATTTTACAGAAACATTTGTTTGCATGTAGTCTTGATTAGTTAGAAAGAATTTCCCGAGCGAGACGTATGGACTGCGAGCGGTTGGAAATTTTGAAAAGTGTAAGAAGAAACTCGCCTTTTGTGGTTTGTAGTTCTTTCTAGTAAATCGCATAATTTAAAAAACTGCAATGGTGAGCACAAATGGAAATTGGCAGGTAGCAAATCGTCCATTCATGTTTATCTTTACGAAAATAGGCCTATGGTGTTTGCATGTATGTCTTGATTAAGTTAAGAAAAATATTCCGCGATGCGAGCGTAGCGAGCGAGCGGTTTGGAAAATTTTGAAAGTGATAAGGAAAAAACTAGGCTTTTGTGGTGTGTTTTTCTAAGTAAATCGGAATAATTTAAAACTGCAATGTGAGCACAAATGGAATTGTGCAGGTAGCAAATCACCACTTTTCATGTTTATTTTACAGAAAATATGTGTTTGCATGTAGTCATGATCAGTCAAGAAAAATTTCCGCCGAGCGAGCGATATGCGAGCGAGCGGTTTGGAAAAATTTTGAAAAGTGCAAGAAGAAAAATGGCATTTTGTGGTGTGTTCTTTTTAGTAAATCGAAATAATTTTGGAACTGCAACTGTGAGTACAAATGCGGGAATGTTGAAAATATTTATTTGGGCCTTAGCCAGTTCAATTTCAAGGGGGGGGGGAGCTTTGCTAAATGAAGAAAAGAAGACTTTTCGACAGGGGCACTGAACCTATCTTTTTTTTGTTTTTTGCCTGGTATAGGGCTTATCATTCTAACGAGTGGCAGTCCAGGGGCTATCCGCCTTTGAAATCCCCAGGGGGCTCAGGGGGTTAGCCCCCTGAAGATCTCGGGTTCTAGAAGCTTTACGAGGCCATTTTGATTTTCTCTGCAAACCCTTATTTTCGTTAAAAATGGATAGTCATAATACAGCTAAAAATCCCCCGCTTTCAAAACCTTTGGCACTTCGAAGCTATAACTTTTATTTCTGAAATCCTATAGGAATTATTTTCTAAAATGGTGATAATTTGGTTGGGTCAAGGGGGCGGAGCCCTGAACGCCATGAGTTCAACATTTTGTGAGCTCATTTTGACACTTGTGATAAACACTATTGTTTTGTGAAATGAACAGTCAAAACTAATTAAAAACTACCCGCTTTCAATCTTTTTTCGCTTCCTACGGAATATTTTTTTGTATCATGAACTGCATATAAAAGTTAATTTCAAAACATGGTAATAGTTATGGGGGTCAGCGGCGGAGGCCCTGGAAGTTCATGAGTTCCAGCAGTTTTATGAGTATATTTTGACCCTCTATTAATTTTTTTTTAATGAACATTCAACAGTAATTTTCAAAAACATGTGATTATACATTCTTTAAAAAAAAAAGTGTACCTTCCAGATGAGGGAGGAGCATACGCACCTGACGCAACCCCCTGCGGCTACAGGCCTGTTATTCAATTCATATAACCCTTCTATCTGATTTGAAATTAATGCTTTATGGGATCCATTTAATTTTGTACTGAGGAATGCAGAAAAATACACATGCAATATGTCACGCAGGTGATGGATTTTGGAGGAGGAATTTCTACACAAAACTGTTTGATTTTGATAAGTGCAATAATTGCCTCTGCTATCGCTGGTTTGAAGTAAGTTATAGATCAGAGGTAATCCTGCGAGCGAGCGGTATTGAAGCTAAAATAATTCATTTGGGGCAAAGGGGAGAAGTCGTAAACTCATTCTATTGTACATTCTGGCTTTCTGAAATCGAACCCTAAATTTGTCCGACCAGAGGAGGAAGCTTCCATAATGATAATGACATTAAGTTCTTTCAACAATTGGAGCACTGTGACGAACAACAAATATTCTTGTTCATTACAAAATAAACGTTAATATTTGACACAAAAGATGCATCTATGTTCCGAAACATTTCAACGACTGATAACCAAAACAATCCCACCAACACCAGGAAACACTCGTCAAAGATTCTATATAAGCGGTTAGATCTCTGATCAGCTCACTATATTGCTCTCGATAAGAGTGACTTCACTTCATCTGGATGTTAAGTGAAATACACAAAAAGTGCTGAACTGTACGTGGCATCTCTGTCATAAGTGTTATCATGAGACCCGAACATTCACATTGTGTGCACGATACGCGGTCACTTTAAATAGACGAACAGAAATACTGTATAGGCATATATTACGCAGTTTTCAATAAGTTTTAGATAAAAAAAAAGTTTACTTAACATAAGGACTACATGTAGTCTCATAAATCTATCTCAAATGGTGATTTAAGACCAATGTCTTATTCGGTTCGCCCAGTCTCTTTCTTTTTTTTCTTTTTTTCTTCGTTTTTTTTTTTTATTATTATTTTTATATTATTTGCCGGCCGATTGGGGGGGGCACGTGCCCCCTCGTGCCCCCCCGTAGTTACGCCACTGTGTGTACATTTCTGAAGTTTCAATGAACTTTGTGATGTAATTTATTCTGAATCAATCAATATCCATAACTCTACTGGAACTGTTTTTCCCATTAAACAAAAAAATCTGTGAAAAAATATCAAATTAATAGGAAACCAATGTAACACTACCAATTTTAAACATAAAATAGTCAAGCCTGTTCCTCTACTTTGTAAATGTGTGATAAGAAATTAAATTAGTGTCATAATTGTATTATTACAGTACTGACAGAAAAGATATACTATTTTAATGTAATAGATTTTTCATTTGTCTTTCTTTGTATTTCAGAACTGCTGATCTATATAATTTTTCAACAAACATGTCAGAAAAAAGGAAACCAGAATTTGAACCCGTCATCTACAGCTATCCGGGCTGTGACATTACCACCAGGCTATCAGTGGTTACCGGCTTATACTATTATACTGGCACAAACTAGGGCCAGCGACACGTTAAGAGTTCAACAGAATTTGAGTCGGTTTTTATCACTCCATCCATTCCAAGTCCTGAATGACCTTCTCAGCTTTCTCGGCCGCCTTGTTGCAGTAGTGGCCGTACGCCTTCTTGTTGCCCAGGGCTAGTAGATAACGGGCGTACTCCAGAAATATCTTCTCCTGAAGGGACTGTACATGAAGGCAGTCAAGGACAATAATGCAGGCCCAAGAATTAAAGGTAAATGGCAAGATTGGAAGTAGTCCTCAATTTAAGACGCAATGATACCAGAAGGGTACTGTTTAAATGTTTCTGCGTTGTTTTCTGTGTCGTACAATTATTATTATTGAATTATGATTGAATTTTTGTGTAGGTTTTTTTGATTTTCAAGTTCAAGTTCAAGCTAAATTTTATTTTTCAACCATTTAAAAAATAAATACACATACAATGTATACAAGTAAAACAAAATACTCATATGATTACACAGTAACATAACAAATGGCAAATTTACATAAATGAAGATTATAAAGCAGAAAGATCTAGTTTTCAAAATTAAAACAATGTGGAAGGGAACAGCAATAGGTCATTAACCTTTCAAGGCCGAACCCTGTGAAACATTAAACAATAAACAAAAGAGATCATTTGTGACTGTAAACTGGTATGAAAAAGTGACATTACACCACACAACACAAAAAACAGGACAAAAGACAAGAGTAATACTAAAATTGCGACAATTTAAAAAAAATGAGAAGTTTCATTAATAAGTGCTGATCAGCTGAGTTTTAAATTTCCGTTCAAACATTAAGAGTAATGGACTTTGTTTTGTAATTGTGTCTGAATTGTTCCATATTTTTGGACCAATAAATCTTACAGTATTTCTGGACAGTTTACAACAAAGAAAAGGTACATGTGGGTTATTACAGTTTCTGTTTTCGTAAGTATTGATACATCTGTTTAGAATGAAATAATCATTGAAAAGTTAAGGTAGAAGACCCTTTGAATATCTATACATGAAACATGCTATCTGCAGAGTGTAAATATCAGTTACTTTTAGAATATTTAATTTTGTAAAGTGGGTATCAGTACTAGTCAAAAAATGAGAATTAGTGACAAAAGGAACTGCTTCTTTTTGTAATAAAATTAATCTATTTTTATTTCCACCAGGGTCATACTTTAATTCAATACTAGTAAATGAATGCTTGTTTCTCAAGGAAACAAATTCAAATAAAAAATGAGAAGTTTCATTAATAAGTGCTGATCAGCTGAGTTTTAAATTTTAAATGCTATCCAGTCAGTGATTTGGTTCTTGAACCATTAATAAAAAAATTCCCCCAATCATGTGGTTTTCTTTAACAGAATTTATTAGAATAATAAGTAAGAACAATGTGTTCATGTGTTCAGATCAACGTTGATCACTTTTGGTTTAGAATTTTTGGATGTGTCTTCTCAGGCAGCCTATTTTAGGCAAGCTTTGCCCCAGCTTATGCAATAAATAAGTTAGGTAAGTAAGATAGTAAGTAAGTAAGTAAGTAAGTCAGTAAGTAAGTAAGTAAGTAAGTCAGTCAGTAAGTAAGTACATCAGTAAGTCAGTAAGTCAGTAAGTAAGTCAGTAAGTAAGTAAGTAAGTGAGTAAATAAGTGGGTAAGTGATCGAGTAAGTGAATAAGTGAATAAATAAGTGATTAAGTGAGTAAATAAGTTAGTAAGGAGTAAGAAGTAAATACAAAATAAGTGAATTAAAATATAAACCATTCATAAACATGTAAGTGAATGATTGAATAAGTAGAAAGAAATAATATAAACAAGTAAATAAATAAATAAATACAGTTGTAATATGTGACTAATTTCAAAGGATATTTGTTTCTTCATCTTCAGGCATGACTCCAAACTCCAGACAAGCTTCAGCAAACATGGCTGCTCTGTCATAGTAGTGCAAACTGATGAAATGGAATGATGAAGAAGAAAAATAACACAAATTTGTAAAAACAAATTATTTTGAATCAGATAAAATCAATACAAGTAATTACATTATTCTATTTACAGAATATCTGGTGTATGTTTGCATCATTGTGATTTGCATTCATTGTTATTACAATGTTTCTGTAAAGGGTAAACTATCAACTGATCTTTTTTTTCAATTCAACTAAAAAAATGACCATCTTAACAAAAGATTTTACAACAGAAAATAAAACAAAATATATAAAACAAGAAACTGGACTATGTTATCAATTAATGATGACAAAAAATTGTACAATATGAGGGGATGATAAAATAAATTAGATGTGAAAAATGAAATAACCAATTATTTGGGGCACATATTATTACATTTTGAAAATGTGTTGTCACTCAAGTCATCTCACAATAGGTATAATCTCAAACTTATTGGTGGATCATAAATTGTGAAATACTGCCATGAAATGTTTGCTCAGAAACTGTAGTCCATTGGCATAGGCTTGTCCACAGCAATACAGCACAGTATTTATGTTGTGCGAGACAAGTATGAATAGTGTAATGTAACGGATGTTAGACAACAAACCATGATTGGAACACATTTTCGTTTGATCTGTTTTTGCGAAAAAAAAGTTTGAATTGTTTGTATAAAATAAATGCATGAATAGCTCAAATTGTTTGCATGAATATGATGCTGTGTCATAATATTGTCACGGGTATCATATAACAATGTTTCCCGTTAAGAAAAATGTCAGAACAACACGATTTCCCATGCTATCAGTGTCTCTGATACGGTTTAAAAATGAAGCCCTGAAAAATTGCAGTTTAAAACGATCTTATGTGCTTTTACAAAGTGAAAATCATTGAGCGACCATTCTAGTTTTCCCCATAGACTGCTGTAGCAGAATATTAGTCCCCCGACAATAATTTACGTGCCAATTTTCATTTGTACATAATTTCCAAGTGACAGCATAACTGTCTGAAGCTCTGTGTTCTAGGATGTTTATTTGTCCATTCAAACACTGTCAGATATGTCAGATAGCAAAGTTTGACAATGTTTTAAATGGGGCTTCCACAATGTTGCATAGTGTCATTAAGTTTACAGTTCTCTATTGCTAAAGTTTGTTAACCCGTTGAAGACTAGACACGAGATATTTCATCACGGGGTCTATGGGGAATGTGTGTTGAAGCAAAATCAAAATTACTGTAATCAATGGGTTAATTTTTTCTCATTATTTTCAAGGTTATTGGGTGGTAGGGGAGAGAAATGGTTACTTCGACGAAGATACTTGCACTCTCTGAGCACAGCTCCAGTTCTTATTATCATCATGAATAAGATATATCTATTTTAGGCTTAAATTGACAGTGTGCTCTGTAGGGCTGTTATCAAAATGTGGTCCGAACAATGTTGCTTTCCGTAGACCCTCTTGTAACTAGATTGGGAGATTCATGGTGCAGATTGTTTATAAATAGCATTTTTGGTGGGCAGTGTGTTGACAGAGTTGTTGTATTTGTTGATAATTATGCTAAATGCACTACTGCTCTTGACACCACAAGTTTGATAACTGAACAACATGGAGGTCTCTCTTTTTTCCCCACCTCCACGTTTCTTTTGTGTGCAGAGTATTCACAGCTACAGGGATTTCTTCGTCCCTCCCACTGCAGTGCATGAATTTACCCCATTAGGTTATCATATTTGATGATATTTTGGGCCATATCGTGCCTCCGGCAATATTTTGAAATAATCACGAGATCATTATCGAGTATTCAATATTTTTTCAACATTGAGTAATTTCAATATTATCAAAATATCGCCCAGCACTAATTGCCTACCTGAGAAGCATCTGCAACACTCTGGTGAAGTTGCCCATGGACAGTAGGACTAGGAGGGCAGTGCTCTTCTGGTTGACGGTAGGACCACACAGGTGCTCCACCCAACGACGCATCACCTCACTGCAATCAGCATCACCAAGACGAACCTGTGAAGACACAACAAAACAGATGCCGTGTAAGACCTAGGTCACATAGCTCTCCCGGTACCTACTGCATAAAAGTTTAACAAGAGAAATTTCTCTGGTTAAAGTTTTCTGCAATAGGCCTCCAATGCGTTCTAAGGTGAATTACTTTTCTTTGAGAGATCCACGATCAGACAAGTTCACTTCATAGTGGATTGCTCTTTTCCATTGCATAATAATCCTCTACTTTTGCAAAATTTACCCTGCATATTATCATTCGTCTTTTTTTTCGGCATAATTCTCCTGCTCAATTTTACAGTAAGGATTTTTTCCTTCCACTTTGTTTCACCGTAGAAATTTAATGGTTTATATTATTTATGCCGTGTAAAATTCATATGTGCATGTTATATGTATTGTTATATTATTTTTTTTCACGTCATATTTGTATTGTTTATCATTATATCATGTAAAAATGTTATTCATGTATTTATTTTGATTATGTTATTGGAAATAAACCAGAATCTTGAATCTTGAACCTTGAAAATCAGCAAAATTGATAGATGATTCTTCCGAAGCATGTACAATTTTTTTTGCATAATGGAGTGCTGCAATGGTATTAATTTTGAGTTAAAATTTTTGGTTGAAATTGTAGCATTGAGGAACGAAGGAAGTTTTGAAGACCCACTGATATCGAGAGGAATTCATAGGTGACAACGTTAAAAAAAATGTAACAAAATCCACTCTTTTGAATATTCATGGACATTATTCAGGGTAAATTTTTGCAGATATGTCATTGTAGGTGATCTTCACATGAATATGAAGGTGGGATGTTGTAGGTATTGTTTTTATGTCGGTCATTTCTCCCTTTGATGCACAATTCTAGTTCTTACCTTAGCCAGCCAGACCGCCTGGTACCACTGGTTGTATGTTTGCAGGTAACGACACGCATCAATACCTTTGTTGATTAGGCACAGCAACTGAACACCCTCTGGAAAAAAACACACAAGATTTTCTTGAATGAAAGTTTTATACAGAAAATGTAGCATCTGGAAGAGAAATTACACTCTGTATGTTATCATTAACCAAAAGGACCAGACAAATAAACCTAACCTGGAACTTACACATACATTTAGCGTAAGGTTTCCATTGGATTTCTAGTTCAGACTAGGGTTAGGGTTACAGTTAAAGACACAATTAACATTGTGGAGCTTCAGTTAAAAAAAATTGTCAAACTTTGATATCTGAGCTACAAAGTAGTGCTTCAATAGACAAATAAACATCCTGGAATACAAAATTTTGGAAAGTTATGCTGCCAGAGGCAAGATATGCATGGATAAACATCATGTGTGACTTATTACTCCAATGTAATACAAAATAGGAAATGGACAGGTGAACCCAGTCAAACTGGGTACTCATTTTCACATTTTTAAAGCATTAAAGCACAAGTTTAGTTTTGGCGATTTTTTTAAATTTGAAAGCTTCATGCCCAAAGGTCATATCACACAAATAACAGATTCTCAACTAACACTGCCGCCGATCGGATATCCGACGGCTACCCGCCCGCGCGGCCGGATAACGTTTTTCATTTCATTTTCGGCGTTTGGAGTAGCCGTCGGCAGAAAATCGCCCCTTTCCTGTCAGCTAACTAATAAACAATAATTTTGGGTTTTGGTTGACCATGTTGCCATAAATATCAGCATACTTCTTCTGGCAGTAAATTCCTGCTGAATAAACAATAACTCTTATAAGCTTCCTGTTACACTATACTGCTAGGACCGGCCAGCAGGTTGCAGACGGGTCGGGATTGACTTGGTAAAATTCCTCTGTTGCACGCATCGAATCTAACAAATGGAGCAAACACACTGACGCTTACCACTAGCCAGCCAGTAACAGTTTGAAGAAAATTGTGACTCGAGATAAACGCCATGAATTGTCAGATTTATCAGACTAGTCCTGCAAGGACGCATCAGGAGAATGGCAAGCCATATGACAATTCTGTCTGCATTTAGGTCATGTCCACAAGACCACTAACCGGTGTGTTCATAGAAGAACCCTGGCACCGCACTAGCTACTTGCCTGGACTGGTAATGTACACGCCCAACGGCTACACATACGTGAGCTAACATGGAGTGCATCCGCTGCCATGACAGTTCCAACCCATGTAAGCTGATTGGGCAATTCTGTACTGAATTTGTATAAGTACAAACACTTTGTGTTAATACACGTGAGTCTGAGTGGGGTGGGGGTGTGGCTACAATTAGTGAAGTAAAGCTAACCAATTCTTGCTAAGACTGATAACGTGATTGGTTAATTACTCTTAATACATGTATTAATCTCCAGCACAGGCTTGTTTGTTATGCATTCTCATAGCATCCAGTGGCAAAGGGCTGACTGTGGGGTGTGGCCTAAAGTCACTTGCGCATGTGTTTCATTAGTTGCTGTTTTTGTGAAAGTAATTGTGTTCGTAATCAATTCTGATCAACAGAAAGGGGAATCTTTGCATGAAAAGTTGACACACCTCCGTATTAAATCGAACTGGGTCCACCTGGCGACCTTGTGCAGGACATATATAAGGATAGTGGCGCATCTGTGACAGCGTTGCCCTTTGTGGCAACGATGGCAAGTGAATTTGATAATTTGGCTTGCGTGCTGTTGTTCCTGACAGAACAAAATACTTTGAAAAAATCGTGAAATGGTGCTTAATTTCCTAAAAAAAACAATGGTTGCAGCCAATTCCAGAAACCTGATCATCATAGAACATGATTATATTTCACAGACAATAGGAACAAATAATTAATAAAAGTCAAAGAAAATGACATGAAGAACAATTACTAGATAACTATGACCATAATATTAAGAATAAGATAAATGATATTAAATGATATTTACGTATATTAATGTTCATTACCAATTCCTATCAGTGTAATATAATTGGTAGTATATATAACTTCTCCTAATATAGTTATTAATTATCCAAGTTGTGTTAATATTGACATTTGGGACACATTTGTGGCGGAAAACGTTTGGAATATTGGAAGGGCACATTGTTCCGCAAACAATGGTTGCCCTCCAAGTCTATTGTAATCTAAACGTCCCCCACCCTGGTTAACACAAATTTAATACAAAACGCTTAGAGAAGAACCGAATTTATTTTAATTATGAACATGTACCTTGTCTTCCCAAACACAGTTGGTCAAGAAATTTTATCCTGATTTTTTAAAATCATCATGTCACTGGTAGTAAACTGCCTGTGACATCCATCACCAATCAATACTTCAATCCTTAATCAGCAAGCCAAAGTAAAAAATAAAAACAAAACAAACAAAAATGTCGGCTGCATCATTGAAAAGAACAAAACAAGTAGTCACTGATAATGACATCGTCAAATTTATTTCCAAATACCAACAATGTCGAGAAGACGTTGAGCGTGAGAAGTCTACAAGTACGCACAGTGGGGGTATTTATTTTTCTATGTGTTGTCTCTCTCTTCTCTCTCTCACCGCTGGCAGCTAAGTCAAATACAATTCAACACAAATTTCATGCAATGTGACGATTGTTCTTGCGCAATTTATTTTTTCCCTATACTGGCATGTAGCTATAAAAATGTCTTGCTTAAAGATTGGTTATTGATTGCACGTCAAAAAACATTTATATAATCAATCAGCTGAAACTATCCAGATGTGAAGATTAATATAAATAAACCTCTCATAGAGAACTTAGGGTAAAATATTGAGTTTTGGTGAAATCTGGACGGTTAAACTTCATCCTTTTCCATTTGCTCAGGCGCAAATTTACAAAAACGCGACGTCAAACGTGCACGTGCGCGTTCAAATGGTCCGATCAGCCGTTAGCCAAGGTCGCGCAGGCGATATCGCGTTAGCCAATCAGAAGGGCTGCTCTGCCGTCTTGGCTACGGTGCACAGTAACCGCAATTCGGCATTTTGAGCAAATCTGAAACCACAGAAAGAACAACATCTGGTAACATGTCGTTATTATTTTTCCTCATATAAAACAACAAATTCATGACGTATGGATCTGCAGACTTTCAACACACCACTTTGTAATAGCTTAAACTCCGTTTGGTATTGAATAATGAAGGGAAGCAATGGACTTTGGCACATCCCTCAAATCATAACCCAATCTTTAATGATAGCACTGAAATACAGTACGAATATCATGTAGCATACTGTACTAATGTCTTAACACTTATGCTACTACCATTTACTCCTGCTATAGTGTACTACTACTACTACTACTACTACTACACAACCTACTACAGTATTCCTACGACTACTAGCTCACTACTGACTCGGCTACTACTACTATAACCACTACTACTACTGACCAACTTACTACTACTACTACAACTACTACAGATTCTTCTACTACTATACTACTTGGTTTTAACTCCTACTACTACCACTACTACTACTACTACTACTATATTTTTTAATAAAAAACGTAATAGCTGCTAGCCACCTTCTACTGCTACTACAACTACTTCATTCTACTACTTGACTGTACTACTCTACACTACCACTATAACTACTACTACTACTACTCTACTACACTACTACATACTATTACTCTAGCTACTACTTACTACCTGACTACACATCTACTATTATCTACTAGCTACTACTAGCTATCTACTACTACTAGAATCTTGTGTTTCACTTTTTGAACTTGATTCCCTGTCTGTGTTTGTTATAACTGTTTGCATTGGGGTGGGGGGGGGGGCAGAATGCAGGGAGGAGTGATTAGTGACCGACGGGTGCTGAAAAGTGTGATGGTAATTTGAGACACTTGGGCTTGGGTGAGCTCAGCAAAAGGGGAGGGGTGAGTCGCATGAAAACCGCGGTCACCATATAGCCATGGCAGTCAAACTCTTGGTAATGATCTGGTACCCCAATTTTCCGTTCAAAAGACATTTTGGTGAAAATGTAGATTTCTTGTCATCAATTTTTGATCTCCATATTAACTACATGAATAATTTTGATCTAGTAACTTCAGTATGCAACTCACATCGGATCGTTGATATTATTGCGGCATAGTCTAATGAATGCATTATGTGATCAAAATACATGAAGACGACAGTCATGAATTTTGGTGGACATTATAAAGGGACATTCCATCTTAACATTTTGAATGCATACATTATCAATTTAACTGAAATAAACATTTGTGGCATACACATTGTTGTTGTACTGTACATGTATTCCCTTTTGTGAGGGCGGCTTCCAAAATAGGGACATAACATCAATACAATCATCAGTTCAACCAGTGTATATTTAATGAAGATAGGCCTACATACAATAAAATTGTACAATCCCATTAACATCCCTACTCATAAAGAGCACAGTTTGTAAACGTCACAACTCATTTCTCTTGAAATGAAAAGAAAACAGTAGCGATCAGTTTTATTATTGCTGCTTCTGCATGGCATGCCATACTCTCCACAGAAGAATTTGGGTTAGCGAGAGTAACATCAGAGAATGTAAACATCCCTTTGCGTAAACGGCCTTTGTGTGTGGCGGCATCTCGGCGGAAAATGTTAAACATCCTTTGCCTAAACCCTTGTGTTACCGCACTCTTTGTGTAGTGGAATCTGGAGCTGTTCGTCCTTCCTAAGATCCATGGAATGTCCGGCTCAGCAGGGATGGTTCCCCACGCTAACGCCTGGTACATGTTGTGTCGCGAGGACAAGCAGAGTCAGTAGGGGTCGTAGGCATTGCTCTGTTATGGTAGGTGCGCATGCGACCGTGGAGTCACTGAGTGACTCTACAGGAATATATTGGATATACATACTCCGTCATGAATTGGTGCGTGGTGAACGGTCATGGACTGACATTGAAATAATGAATCAGATTGAAGCTATCAACGCCATGTAGTTCCATGTGTGGGGTTGAGATACCCAGTTAAGTGACAGACTTCAGACTTTGAAGTTCTTCCAGGTGCAGAAATATACCAAAACAACCATGACCGCGCCCTTTCTGTGAGGCCGCAACTCGGGCAAGCCTCGCTTTGAAAGACATTGAATAGATTTTTTTGGGCTCCGTGATCAGTGAACTTTAATTGTGTTATGAGACTCCCAATGGAGGCTTTATCATGATCTCGATCTCCTTGTAACGCGGCTGTTTGAACATGATTAGAAGTGGGCTATGCGACCTTCGGATAATAAACGGATTCTTAATTAATCCATCGGAAATTCCCAGATATCCATCAACGCGTTCGGCCGGGCAGGATGGAAACTCAAGCATCGTATGCCGGATATTAAATTCCGACATGTGGCCGCAGTATTTTCTCAACGCTGTCGTATTTTTGTACATTTATTAATGAAAAATCTTGGGGGGGGGAGAGATTTTTGATATTGAACAAAAAAATAGCAAAACTCAAACTTGGATTTTAAATAATTAAGTTTTGAAGGACATTATTTTAGCAAATAGACATGGTTAGGTGCGTAGTAAGCATCGGTTAGTAAATTGTATATAGTGTAAGCTGTGGTTGAGACCCCATGTTTAGCCGCGCAAATTAGCCCACTCCACCAGTCATCATGATTTTAGAAGGCCACTGGAATTTTTTAAAACAATTTTTTCAAATTTCAGGAGACTCGCCAAATTTGTCTTGGTTCTTGCTTTCCAGGGCATCATGGCTTTGGGGATCCTGAAAGGCCATCTGGCCGGAAGGTACCCGCAACAGGTGTTTGGGCAGCAACGTCTGAAGACCCTCATTTTTTTGCTCAAAAGCGGCTCCAACAGCCCCCTACTTTGGGTTACGTTGCCCAGGGAACGTAGGTATCCACACTATAAAGTTGAGTGCCCCTCCCTTCCTCCTACGCATCTGACCCGCAGACCAGAAGACGATCTATCGCATTTGGCTAGTTCAGGGCTGGTGGCAAACCAGTTTGACCTGGTGCTCTGGGAGGACCGAGGATTCTGCGCCGTGGCATACCAGACACGCCCTCACAGGTCCAGGAGGTTAACCTCATTCTTCATGGCTCAGGATCCAGGAGAGGAGTTGACAGCTCGTCCCGTCTAGAGAAACGCAGAAGAGTGGCCCAAAAAATAAAGTTCTTCCTGGGGCCAATGTGTGTCATGTTGCCACCCTATTGAAATCAAAAGGGGGGGGGGGATAAGAATAACTAGAAATTGGTGTGTCGCATGGGACGCAGACGGTCGCAGCCTTAACGTGATCAGTAAGCATTTCTTATGAGTAATCATGTGGAGAGCAATCTGTATGAGCGTGTGACCTTATCCTGTGAATCAGAATTGATTTTTGATCCTGTATTTTAGTATGTCTACTAGCACACCAAATATGTTATTGTGGCGGAAACCAATTCGCTATATTAATGAGCTGTGACCTTTGACGGCTTTGACCTGGCGACTCTGAATCTCAACTCGACCTGTAATCTTTAGTATGATCTACCTACACACCAAAATGTTTAAAAATCCGTCATTTTTTTTTAAACGTTATCAGTGGGCCAGGAAACAATCAAGGTGCAGGGACGGAACGGACGGACAAAGGTGGGAGGGACACGCTAGTACCCCGCTCAAGATTCGTCGGCGGGGCCTAAAAAATTAAACACCTTAAATAACACCAGAAATTGATAACTACCTGGGGGGGGGGGGAGGTCACTCTCACACATGGTCTGCCTAGCCCCCCGTTGTCCATAAATCTCAAGAAAATGCACGCCTAAGTGGCGTAACCTAACATAACCAAATTCGCGACCCTAATGCGTAAATATGAAGAAGCTACCCATAAAGTGGCGAGACCTCAGGAATCCACTAATTTGGTACCCTAAGTGGCGTGAACAAGGACTTCCACTAAATTTAATACCGTCTGTGGCATAAACAGTGAAATTAACTTATTTGATACCCCTACCCAAGTGTCCTCATCTAAACCATGATTGTACACTGACACAACCCAACTGAAAGAGGTTCACTTATATTAAATAATTTTCCCGCAAGTAACAAACGTCAGTTTGTGATGTTATTGATCTACTCAAATTGCACCTATGGCGTGATCTGACATAACCGAATCAGTAACCCTAACTGGCGTGACATGTCGAGAAAAGGCTACCCTAAGTGGCGATGCCGGAAATGGTGCTGAAAAAGCCTTTTGTTCAAAAGACGTATGACGCCCCAAAGGAGCCTGGACACGGACCCTACTGACGGCCCTTTTTCTGGATCGCGGGTGCATCAAGGCGAAGCCGTGTGGAAGTGACCGCGTCCGCATACGCCTACTACTACTACTATTACTTCTACTCTACCTAGTTTAGTACTACCCCTGCAGTGGAAACCTGTATACCAAGACCGGTGCAAGGACCAACATAAATGGTCCTTTATGAACAGACTGTTTTTAACGTACAGGTTTTCTGTATAGTATGTTCAGAATGAGAAGCACTTTATCAAGGACACACAGAGCTTGTGAGTCTTTCTATAGACAGGTGGTTTGCTAGATGCAGGTTTTGACTGTACTACACTACTTCTGCTCCTGCTACAACTGTTGTTTTTTTTACTTGGCTACTACTACGAGAACTTCAGAATCATCTACCAGGCATATCCTGGCCAGAAGGATGAAATCTCCACGCATTTCATGGTGTGGTCGTAGGTTGATACGCTTCCCATCATCGCATAGGATCGTTTTATGCCTCTCCAGTGGTATATTCCTGAAACCAAAGAGTGACTCGGAATGATTGTGTATCGTCCCACAGGCTGGATGTATATTAACACGTTAGGCTCTGATCACCATCAAAATGCTAACGATTGCTATAAATATATGATACCCACAAGATATATATATAAAATTTGAGGAAATATGGTACGGATCTGTTGTAATTGTTGCAATTATATTGCGATAAATGCATAAAAAAGACTTGCTCTGTATATCATCATTTTCAATACTTGCGCCACTTAATCCGGGTTCTATC
>JZLH01S0523961.1:0-17833 GCA_001188425.1 Eucidaris tribuloides
AACCAGACAAATTTCTCTGGTTAGATATGAATACTCCTGTTAGCATGATTTTACCATTCATTTACCACAGGAAAAAAAACTAAAAAATAAAAATAAAACAAACCTTAAAATAACCGGAGTTTTTCTCTGGATAAAGTTGTATGCAATAATCCCCTGGTAAAAGTTACAGGCACAGTAATGAATTTAATACAATCAGTGTCGTAAATGATTGTAGTCGTTTTCTGAGCGTAGATATGTATTTCATAATTTTGGAGATATTGCATATTAAAAATATCCTAACAAGGTAGCCCAATGTCCGCTACCCTTATGTACCTTGTTGAATAAACCCTGTGCAAGCAATAACAGTTGTTTTGTTTTAATGGTTAGAAAATTCATTTCCCCCCCCCCCCAAAAAAAAAAATAAATTATATCATGCTATCCCTACTCAAATGTTGGATGCATTTGGGTAAACAATATTTCGTCTTATGTTGTAATTTCGATACGCATTGTTTATACATGTATTAGTATCTTAAACAATTTCCATTGCGGAATGCAGCTTTAACCTTTGAAATTAGGCGAGGAAAATCATGTGATTTCACTATCCAATATAAAACACGCAATATTTTTTTTTAACAAACACAATTAAAAATAAAATCCCTTTTAGCACTTACTGGAAAGAAAATTTTGACTAAAGAGAAAATTACTTTCTTTTAATGGTTAGAACGTTCTTTTCCCAACAAAATGATATCATGAATGCCGTTTTTTTCAGTATTGCTGTTTGAAATCAAAGGCATTTTCCTGAGACCATGTCGTTCCCAAATTTGATCCACGGAACACATTATTCTCGCGTCAGGTAGGTGTCCAATAGCAGACAAATTTTAATGACAATGAAAGGGCAGTGGTATGCCTTTTGTCTACCAGCATAATCTCTATGGGAAGGCCGCATTGAGAGAATATCTCGGTGTTCAGTGGACCGCTGCATTTAAAAAAGTCACAATTTGGGAATCAACATTGCCTCAGAAAAATGGCCCTAGGATCCAAACGCCTTACTCAAAATCAATGAACGTGGTATAATTTTGTTGACAAAAAGATATTCTAACTAATGACACAAATATCAAGATCATTTTGCCGATGATGTTGAAGAAATCAACAATCGCAGGTGTTGCATTCTCTCCAGCCACCCTGTATAATTTGACATTTGCACTTTTCACCTTTAATGTGGGGTCACCAAGGGGGTCAAGTGAAAAATAAATTATGCAACTGAAAGTAGATATTAATTCTAATCTTTGATGTCATTTTTAGGAGATTTCATCATGAACAACACAAGATACAGCACATTATTTTGAGATTACTTCTATATTTTTGATATTTCTGATGAAGTGTCCCTTTAAGTTCAAAGGCCTATATCTTTTGAGTGATACCACAATTTGACTATACAAGGTACCTAGCGTTGTTCTTTAGGGTCTATTCTACCACCCTATCGGGTCAGAATTGAGATGTAGTGTGGGTTGCACGAAACTTTCATTTTCGGGTCCGTGCTCCCGTACTAATGTAAGTTTTAAACTCAGCGCGTAACAACGTTTCCATTTTATTGCACCTACGACATCTGTCAAAGAGTTTGTCTGGAAGGTCTGTGGTGGATGTGTACCTTATTATTGACCTAGGATGTACACTCCTGCTCATAACTTATGGATATTTGTTGATACTTAGTTCTGTTCTCCTATATCGTTGCAAAATTTCAAGACAAGTTTTATATTCACAAAAACGCCAGTATGTGAAGCAATTTTTGGATTTCATGAGTTTGTACTAAAGTAAAAACTAAAGTTACGTTGACGCATAACAATCATATATTTATTTGTTAAAAAATCGCACAAAAAATCATGAAAAAGTATTAAGTAATTAAAAAACACACAGAAATACTGATAAATTTTGAATCTAATGTCATTTATCACTATAAATTAACCTGAGAATAGTGTTTGTTACAAGTCTAATAACGCGCGTAACCACCACGTGACTCAAACAAAAACAACAACACCGCCCAGTTATAAACACAGGTTTTAGTGTCGAGTCGACGCTCACAGAAATGCTTCAAATCTCCTGAAATTCTTACACCCCTTATAAGTTGTTTCACCTGGCGATGAACAAATATTAAATCCCCGCAGACGTACGCGTTCACGAAAATGGGCCACTTCTACAAATGTATTTTTAAGTATTCGCATAATTATGAAGCATGAGTCTAGATCGACTTAATATTCGTAATCTTATTTCTTGTACTCAACTATCTGCATCCTAATATGACAAACATGCTATTGAATGCCTCATGTGCCCGGCTCTCTCAATTTGTAAATAATCCATAACTCCTTACTTAACATCATAATGATCACCTAAAAATTGTTTTGATTTGAGAATATCTGGCCTTGTCTTTATCTTTTGAATAAATTAGAATAAATTTGCATTCTGTGTTGAAGTTTATAAACCTTACCTAGCTGTATAAGTTGGAACAATCAGAATCAGTCAAGAAATGACAGAAAAAGGGCAAATGTATGCACAAACAGACTCTCACACTTGACAAACGTAGGCCTACGGATCCCCTTTCATAGTCTCCTCCTGTTGCCATGCCATCCAAGTAGAACCATTGTTCACATGGGCAGTGATGGGGGTACTGTGTGATGACAGAAAGTATATATGAAAACGATTATTACCAAAAGAGATTACTTTATGCAACACAAACTGTTAACATCTTTAGTAGAAGAGAATCCTGAAGTTGTTTTTAATTTACCCTAACACCTACCAGCCGAAATTGGATATAGTACACTCCTTACTTTAAATCATATTTGTATACATGTACATGCAGAAATACGCAGAAACACACACAGGCGCGTGGACACGTACACACATGCGGACACACACAAGGCTGCACGCACGCGCACACACACACACACACACACACACACACACACACACACACACACACACACACACAGAAACAAACACACGTATACATAAAGCATTCTGCTATGCGGTATTTGACGAGTTCATAATTGCACGCAACTTGAATAACAAATTCAAAGTTAATGCACGTTTAGAACTATATACAGAAAAATATAACGCAAACACAAAATCATAAAAAAAATTGACACCAAACAACAAATATTGCACAAAAACAGAAACTGACAAAAAAAACCCATAAATCAAAGCAATTACCGACACTCAAAGAAAAATAGACGCACGAACGTAAAACCTGAAATCTTCTTACTAATTAAACAGAAAAAAATCAGACAAACTGACAAACCATTGGTTTCACTGTTATCAAACCAGGACCAAGATGGGTTGAAAATAAGATTATGTTAAAGTAGAGTGAAATTGATAAAATACAAACTACGTTAAAATGTTGATTGAAAATCTTGAAAGCATGATTGCATCACTGCAGAATACCAAACATTTAACAGAATCAATTAATACTTGTTACATGTAATTTAACCATCAAGACCTTTCAATACTTTTTCAAAGACGCATTTTGGACGAAACTATCACAGAAAATACCGTGAAAGTGAACTATTTGCGTATTTAGTTGCATTGAATATAATACATTAGCTACCCGTCGTTATGCGTTTATTAGTGTTTTAATCTGTTGTCTGTCTCCCAAAGAAATATTGCCATATTTGTGCAATTGACCGTGCGCTGATTTTAAAAAGCCTCAAACAGGAGAAATGCAACAGTTTTATATCTGTCTTATATGAACACGACACGTGCAGATTAATCGTATTACAATCACTTTTGTGATTGCGTGAAAGTGCATGTAAGAGTTTAAAGAACGGTACCTTCAGGGAAGTGTCATCAACACAATTTCTATAAAATTTGTTTTGCCGCGATAGCTAATTGACAAGTAAAAATAGCATCTTGTGAGATTTTTTTTTGGTCATAGCGCACCTTTAAATTGATGTCATTGGCCATAATATCGGAAACAATGTAGATTGTTGATGTGAGCAGAAGAAATATTATAGAATTGCAAGTATTCTGTTGAGCTGTCACGCGCTAACAGGACTATAACAAGATAGATTTGCATGTATTCTATTGAGAAGCCACGCGCTGACAGGACCATAAGTACAAACCAGGGGCATGGACGCGACTCTGTGCACGTTTTCCTTTCTTTACATTATAGGAGAGAATGAAGATATGTTCATACCTCATTAATCATTTATGTTATTTTGCCTACCTCACAAACTAAGGTTTGCAACCTATTGGACCTGAGTTCACCTAACAAACGAGAGTAAACATTAACTACACTTTATCAAATCCATCCTTTCCATCCAAAATTGTAGATGAATCGATATAAAAAAAAGTTTCTTCTGGAAACATGCACATGTGTATCCTGATTTTAAAAGAGTTCAGTTCAATGTCATGTCATTTTTCTCTCGCAGTCAACTTCCAAATGCATCTCTGCAATAATTAACTTAATGGATGAAGAAATAAATTAAATAAATAAGAAAAGAAATACTATATCATGATTCCGAGTTAAATATTTCTGTGTTTGGGGATATGAGTGGGCGCAGTTTGTTAATATTGTTATCATTGCTGCTACTGGTAGTAATTGTAATATTACGTCTTATTTACCCAGGGTAGCCACTTCAGTCTGACAGACTACTCTCCCAGCGGGCCCTGCATAAGATAAATATTATTATTACCCTTCTCTGTTCTAGAATTCCGAGCGAGTGGTGAGAAAGCAGAAGGTATCATTTTTAAAAGTCTTTGGTATGAACCTGCCGGGGCTCGAACCCCGTGACCTTCCGGACGTGAGGCGGACGCTCTATCCACTAGGCCATCATGCCGGAACTGTTACCTTTCCTACCAACTCTTACTAATATTATCACTACTACAGCTACCCCCTGTAGCCCCTGTTGTTACTACTTCTGCCACTAATATAACTTCTACTATACCAACACTTTTGCATCGACTACTTCTTCTATTTCAGTGACTACTATTTTCTGATGCTGCTACTGGTAAGGCTATATACAGTAACTGTACACGTTCTACTACTTATACTGTATTACTAGTATCAATTCCCTTACGTATTGTCCATACGTATATGCTAACACTGCTGCCGCTGCCGCTGCCGCTACTCAATTATTTTAATGATACGGCTCGTAACAACAATAGCTGAGTGACTCTTCTACTTCACAGATCTGAATGACAACTAACTCGCTGTAACAAGCTTACATCTATGAACACTTTTGCTTTTTGTCCTCTTCCACGTCTTCTCCATCCCCTTTTTTCTCCCTGTCTCCCCTCCCTGTCTCATTGTCAAATTCCTACTGCTGCTGTTACTACTGCTATTACGCAATTCTTACTCCCCTGACCAATGACAACTGCAGGGGTAGTAGAAGTGGGAACAGGGAAAGGAAATTACCACGTCTAGAAGTATGAATAATGTAAGTCAATGGCAAGACGCCAGACCTTTGTCCCGCTATTAGCAAATATAATAAATAAAAAAGAGGTCCACGCGTATGAACACATTAAAATCTAAAGGTGCACACAAGGTGCAACTTTGTGGACAAAGTTGCAGAGCCGTTTCCGCGGCTAACAAATTTGCACCTCTCACGGATATATATGCGCTCATTGGCGGATGCAAGTTTGCACCTTTTAGGTTTGCACCTGAAACATTGAAAATAATGCACCTTTAACACAATTTAATCAGGTGCAAATAAACATTAACATGGCCGGCGTGTTGGCCTGGTGGTTAGATCGTCCGCCTCACGTCCTGAAGGTCGCGGATTCTAACTCCGAACGGGTTACACCGAAGACGTTATTGTTATTTTTATTATGTTTTTTTATGTTGCAATCCTGCACCTTTAGTGCAAATGTGTATCTTTCAGAAATGTCCAATGATGCACGTTGAACAGCAGTCTGCACCTTTAAAGATGCATATTCGAACTTTTTTTCTTAGTTTGAAGAATCAATTGAAAGACTGTTTATTTAGAGTGCTTAATATGAGGTTCTCTTTCTCAGTGCCGCAATTATTTCCTTGAGGGTAAATCACTGCAGTTTCGAGGGCTCTTATATTAGTTTAGGACACGACAGCTCACCTGTTAACGCACGAGGAGTAAAAACAGAAATGAATTTAGACAATTACACTAGTACACTCACGGACAAAAGTTTGGAATATTTTTTCTTCTTTGCATAGACCTGTTTTAAAGTGCAGTTTTCTTACGTATAATGAGCAATCACTCGTGAAGAACAGATCAATATTAAGTTTAAATGAGCTCTACTCAGGGGCGGCGCCTGGGTAAAATTTTAGGAGGAGCGAAATCCGTCGGGAAAATTTTGCGTGCCGATTTTTTTTACTAGCCAAACTGCAAGCCAAACAGCGTCCGACAAGCGGGGCAGGGAGCCGAGGACGACTAAAAGCATTTTTGCCCGCCAATTTCTTTGTTACTAGCCAAATCAACAGGAATTGAAAAACAGTAAAATTCCCGTAATTTTAATAAGTTGAAAAATAGGGGGCGGTCACCTCCCCTGCTCCCCTGTGGCGCCACCCCTGGCTCTGCTTCAGGACAAGAAACCTGTTCTTGAAAAAAATGAAAACTGCATGTAGCAGAAAAACATATTCCAAACTTTTGTCCATGACTGTATATTTCAGTCAAACTGCTCCATCGTTGATAATGGACGTCTATTCCACACTAGGGTTAGCAACTTCAGTTGATCCAGATGCCACAACCACCCAAGGGACATCCACCGGAGTATCCATCACAGACCAGTTCAATTCCACTACTCCAGCCAACATAGACGACCCATATATTTCGCCTAGCCCCTCTGCTGACTCAACTACCACCGGATCCCGATCCACAGTTGACTCACTTGGTGCAACCTTGAGGACAGGTTTTTCCACCGAAAGAGGTCCCACGACTCCAGTCCTCAAGTTCGGTGAATCTGTCACTGGTGTATCTGCAGCATACACCGAGGTGGACCTATACAACTCAACAGATTTTGCCGAAACCGTTTCGTCGATGGCTAACGTATCAGGTAGGATCCTTGCACTGCACTTAAAAGGAATTCGACTGTCTCGTGAACATTCAATACTTCAAACATAGTCCACTTTTGTATAGAACTTCTTACAAGCATTCCTTATCAATCACACAAAGTCATCAACTTTCATCACATCACATTTATCAGGCATTTATAGACTCACTGTAAAAGTATCTCCAATACTCGGCAGAATTAGATAGAAACATATCTATATTTATATATCTATATATATTTATATATATCTACATGTTATATTTTAGTTTAAGTTAGAGGGTGCTGGCTAGTAATAAGAATAAGTAAAGAAATTCATTGAAATCAACAGCAAGGAATATTTTGTAATCTTACCTTCACATAATCGTGCAGTATAACCAGGACTAAGAAGTTATACAACAGTCACACAAACACCTGAAATGATATCATTTTAGTGCATTTCTTTCGCTGTGCCATATTCATCTTGTTTGATTTCGAATAACGGTCATTTCTCGCCAAGACCAGGCTGCGGCATCAACCTGACGTAGCATGACCGACGAATACGGTCCAGAGCCAATGTGGATTCGCGCAAGTGCGTTGCTTTGTGAATCAATAAACTCACCCCCTGTAGTTATTTCGCCTTTCTTCTTCCAATGGAACATTTAAGAAAGCCAAAACGTAAAATTAACAGCAATTTCATAATTAATACGGTCTTGTTAAGGGTAAGTACGGCACAACACTCTTATTTATTTATTATTTATTTATTCACGTTTTATTAAAAAAAAACAAAAATACAGGGTGAGTCTCATTCAAGCCCTGGGGCCTGCTTTACAAGAGAGCCCTGTATATAAATACAAAATTGCATATTATGATAAAACTGTACAATGACATAAAATATAATCAAAGAAAAATACAATAATTATTAAGAATTCAAAATACAAAATAGTAAAGAAATAGACAAAGTCAAAAGCGTACACATACATACACGTACACACTCACACACACATGCACACCACACACACACACATACTCACAAAAACATAAACACACGCACGCAAGCAGACACAAACAAGATACATGGAATTACACGCACACACTCACACACGCATGGTATCTCCACACACACCACACACACACACACACCACACACACAGCACACACACACACACACACGCATACACACACACGCTTTTACACACACAAATATATATACAAACAACAAAAACACGGCACGCACACAGACACAAAACAACAGACACATACAGCACGCCCACACACACGCACGCCATGCACACCACACAAACGCACACACACATAGCAAACATACACACGCAAACATACACACGCAAACACACACACGCAAACCACAACGCACGCACGCCAGACAGAAAAACAGGGAAAAGAAAGCATAACATACACGTTACACACTCACACACGCATTTCACCACACACTACACACACACACATACAACATACAAACACACACACGCTTACCTCCTACCTACAGACACCATAACGTCTTTAAAAATCTATAAAGATATTCTTAATCGCGTCAGTGTCATTAGCGCATTTATTAAGGTTTTCTTCATCACCATGTACCATAATTCTCACAATTCTCACAATGTCGAGAAAAAAAAATCTTCGTATGTGTCGAATTTTCGACTCAACATGTGTATGGTACAATGTCTCTGCAGCCATTCCGGAGTGCCAACTGGACCCGTCGGGTGCCAACTACCGAGGCACTCTAGCGGTAACTTTCACTGGTCGAGTTTGCCAAAGGTGGGACGCGCAGTGGCCACACGAGCATACCGACTTCCCGCGTGATTCTCAGAGCCATAACTACTGTAGAAATGTCGATGGCGAGTCTTTTACTGCCTGGTGCTATACCACCGATCCTAATGTCACGTATGAGTTTTGTCAGGTTGGCTACTTTCATGAAGACTGTCTTGAGGAAGTTCCCCAGGGTGAGTTGATGAATGTCCAACATGTGCTCCGGCGACAAATTGCTCCGATCGTTATTCCAGCATGTACTTACCTTGACCGCAACCCTAACCCTCCCCCTCATCCTAACCCTAACCCTAACCCTAACCCTAACCCTAACCCTAACCCTAACCCTAACCCTAACCCTAACCCCATTCTAAACTGGAAACCCAATGGCAACCCTCACCCTAACTCTTGTCTTCTGAGATATTGTCACCGGAGCAACTGTCGGATCGCCGAGTTGATTTACAATATGATAATCGTTATATGTTCATTATTTGTTTCGAAGATATTATAATGCACTTTCTAAAACAGAATTATCCAGTCCAGTAGTTTAGAAATTACAACCCAGAAACTCTGCTAAGATAACGCGGCTTCTTTTACGTGTACTGTAAGGATTCTCGGACTTTATTCAAAATATTTTTTGAGGATTAATTTGCTTAGCGTGTCTGCTATGAGCACAACTTTTTACTCAGCAACTTTAAACATGTTCAAAGAAGCAGTGATTCATAGTTTGTAGATCCTTACCCTACCGAATATGCAATTAATGTGTACGTAACAAATTAACAAATATATGACAGTCAGTTTCTGGAATATAATACTACCGCTTTACATACACAACTTCAACAAATGGTTTATTTTCAAACGATTCTTCCTTTGTCTTTTCAAAAATTGAGGAAGGTATGGATCCCAGATTTTGAACAAGGTGAATGTATATTTTATGTGTGTTTCTTAAACCAAATGAAATCTGAGTGACACGTTAATAGTATTCAAATAAAGAAAACAATGCGTGAATGATTATTATTATAATACCATCATGATTCCATATTTACTTTTTCTTTTACTTCTGTTATTGTTATTTACTTACTTTTTTATATTTTTGTTATTTGGAAATTTATAAGTTCCAGATATTGAACGCTGTACCTGTGTTTTGTATGTTTTTAAAACAAATTAATATTAGCAAAATGGTAATTTCATGCAAATAAAGAACGGAATGCTTGACTTATTTTCTTATTTATTTATTTATTTGAATGTTTACTTATTATTTTTTATGTATGTATTTAGTTTTTATATTTGTTTATTTATTGATTCATTCATTTTTTTTGTATTTGATTAAGGCCCTGAGGAATGTTATACAGACAGTTACGGTCGAGATTACCGAGGTACCGTCTCGACCACCGGCGGGGGAGTTCCCTGCCAAAAATGGACGTCTCAGACCCCCTACCCCCACGACTACACGTCATTCTTGTACCCCGATGCCGGTCTGGACGATCATAACTACTGCCGTAACGTCGAAGACTATGATTTACCATGGTGTTACACTACATCGACCGAATTAGAGTGGGACTACTGCAATGTTGGTATACCAAGCAAAGAGTGCGAACCTATACCCACCGCGACAGACGGTAAGGACGACTTAAAGGGGAATGAAACCCAGACATCTTCCTGAATTCAGAGAGTAGAGAACAATACAAGATGGAAAATAGTGAAAGTTTGAGCAAATTTGGTTGAACGGTTCGAGAGTTTTGATTGTTCAAAGTTTATTTAATCCTTATTATGGAGGATCCTTAAATTGGCAACTCTACCCACTTTTCAGATGAAAGTGTGGAGAACTTCCCATTGGATTTGTACACAAATTTTCAATAATTAGCAGTTTTCTGAAGTGTCAGTTGAGAAAGTATCTAAGTTCTTTCAGAAAAACTCGTAGAATCATTCTTGCTAGGACATACTTGCACAACAAGCAAGAGCAAATCAGATATTTGATAAAAAGTGAGAATAACTGAAAATTTATGTACAAAGCCAAAAGAGAGTTCTCCACACTTTCATCTAAAAACCTGACAGAGTTGCCAATTTAACAATCCTCTAAAACAAGGATCAAATAAACTTTGAACAAACATAACTCTTGAACCGTTCAACCAAATTTGTTCAAACTTTCATTAGTTTCCTTCTTGTATTGTTTTGTAATCTCTGAATTCAGGAATGTGTCTGGGTTTCATTCCACTTTAACCTCGTATATTAGTAGTCAACAACTGGAAAGATTTTCTACTCATATGGATGCACAATTTTTGAATGTTACGTAGGCCCATGCTAGATACAATATGATGACAGCCCACGAGGCCGATTTTTCATATCGGACCCTCGGCCTCGTGGGCCCTCGGCAGGGCTGCCACTCAAAATTTTAATTCCCCCCTACGCCGCATGCGTATTTTCCTCTACGGACACCACTTTTCCCCTACGCCTCAATAACCCAGTTTTCCACTACAAAAATCCACTTTCCCCCTACGAAGGCACGTTTTCCCCTACAAAATAATCTTAGTAAATGCAATAGATTGATCACAATTTCTTCGCCGGAGACAGACAAAACGGACGAATTTAATCGGAAATTCTTTGAAATCCTTCTGGGATATAAAAATAGTTCTGAAAATTGTCAAACTCCCTACATCCCCTGCAAATAATCAAAATCCCCTATTTTCCCCCTACGGAAGGTCATTTTCCCCGTAGGTATCCCCTACAACTTACCGTTGCCTAAAATCCCCTACGGTTGGGGGTTTCCCCTACGAGTGGCAGCCTTGGCGCTCGGCCTCGTGGGAAAACCACTTGTATATAGGGGGTGCTGAGCCTCAGGAAGGAGATTAATGACCCAGTGGATGAGTCAACATTTTGTAGGTGGTACTGCACTCATGGATTTCAGGAGAGCAGCACCAATGACCTTTTGTGTAGGTTTTATGTTGAAAGCACTGAGCCAATGACGTCATCAAATCAATCAAATAAAGTGTTGAAATTATTTCATTATTGTTATATCGTCTCATTATTGTTATAACATTTCATGACCAAATGCTTATTACATATTTATACACTTACTATATTTATGCTCTTTCCTTAGACCCTAATGAAATGTGCGAACCACAGGAATTGTTGTTTAAAGGCTTCTGCCTTGGTGTTGTAAATAGCGACATGGAAACGGCTTGTAAAGATACATTTTCATCCGAAAGCCACCCTGTATACGTAAAGTCGTCGGATATGCAGGTATGAAACGCTTAAAGGCAGGTCATCTCTTAAGGCTGTGTCACACTGCGCCGTCTAACGATTCCGTCTGCCTCCGTCTAAACTATTTACCTCGGAGGTGGCAATCGTTAAACCATGGACCCTATCCATGGTTAGACTACAGTGTACGCAGAACGGCTAGCGCCGTCTGTCAACGTCTAGATACGTCTGAAAACCAACTGAAAAACAAATTATAACGGTTGATAAACGTCCAATAAACGTACGCGTTCGTTTGTCAGACGGAATCGTTGACGGTACTGTGTGACAGTAGCTTTATGCATTCCTGAAAATTAACATTATATGAATTCACTGGTGTATAAACGAAAATAACATTTAGGAAAATTTCGCAGTGTATAAGCCCAAGAAAGACATTTTGGTTAAAATTATAGCGAATTTTAATTTCGAATTGAATTCAAGTATCACAGGTACCAAATTTCCTAGGTTTTCAGATTTTTATGGTTCATGGGCATTCATCATGTATGATATGTGAAATTTATTTACAGGTAACAAATGTATACCAAATGCATGGATGGACATGTGACATTTTATGCATAATTCTCATCAAGATTACTATTCATTGACCAGTACATGACTACTGAAATAAAACTACTAAACTGACTCAGATCAGTGAGCTTCACACGAAGACTAAATGACATTTAGTGTTTGGTACATTTGTCAAATTCTAAGTAATTATTCATCTTCAGATTTCACAGACACGTCCTTCATAAATGGCCTAAGGTCGGTCATGAGTGATTTGTGTGTGTGTGTGTGTGTGTGTGTGTGTGTGTGTTTGGTGTGTGTCTCGTGTCTGTGTGTTCTGTGTCTGTGTGTCTGTGTCATGTTGCATGTATGGTCTGTGTGTAGTGTAGTGTGTGTGTGTGTGTGTGTGCTGGTGTGTGTGTGTGTGTGTGTGTGTGTGTGGTGTGTGTGGGTTTGTGTGTGTGTGTGTGTAGTGTGTGTGTGTAAAGAGCTAGATTGTTGTAAAGGAGACTCCGTGCCTCTAAACAAATGAAGTGTTTTTTTTTTAATTCTTCTTCTTTTTATTAAATTTATTCACGTGCTATTACATTTTTACTTGTAATATCTACAGATTGTAATTTGTGGTTTGTAATTTCATCAAAGTAAAATGACGTTTGGGAGAACACTTTAAAGTGATATATCTGTATTATTCAATCATGTGTTCCAGTGATCGTTTTAGCACTATGGGGATGGGATGTGCTACAAATCTATTTAAATTAATGAAACGGTTTGATAAGAAAACTTAAAAGTGGTATGATGTGATTTTCACAATTTCACAACATGAAAGATAACAAATTTTACGACTAATTATAAATAGTTTATCCTAATACAATTGCTTGCAAATCAATCATTTATAGCTTATGATTATAAGACCAAAGACAAACAAAGGTAGTGCTCAAATGAAAGGTGTATTTCTCCAGATGATCTTTATCCTCTTGTTTTTCATGAAATTCGTGGCTATGTTTTTATTCGCGTCTTTGCCATCCCCTAAAGTTTGATTTGTTACGTCAATGTCTTTGTATAGTACCCTTTACAATAGTAGTTACTTCAATATATTTATGTTTTCAGGAAGCAATAAGAACTTTCGTTGAACCTCTAGTTGGCTACACAGCACTGAAATTTGTGATTGGTTTGAAGGTAAGATGCTAGGCCTGACGTTTTACATTTGCTTTCCGTAATTATGCATGCATGGTACAGTGTGACCTCGAAATATATTAAATATGCTTAGTGCTTAGAATGAAATCCGTGCTTCGTTGAGAGCAGTGTCAATTTAAACAGCAAAATATCCATTTGACTTGATTATGCAGTACAACGAAGATATTTTCATTAAGTAATTTACATATTCAACAAATACAACACACCCTTTGAAAGCAAAAAAAAAAAAAAAAAAACCAATGTGCGTAATTCTAACAATCGTATAAAAACAATGTAGAAGGACATACCTGTTATTAATTTAATTCAGAGGCTTCCCACTTTTCTTATGAAAATTCGTGACGATGTCTTATTGGGCAGTAATCGTTTCTGTTTATGACAAATGTGAAGGGAAAACGACCAAAGTACGGTATTTCTGGAAGATATTTTGCTGAAATGTTAACGCAATATGACTCTGGGTCGTTTTGACGTATCATTATTTTCTGAGATTCTAAATTCGTTTTGATAACATCTAAAATAATGTTACAACATTTATACTACTCATTTTTTGTCAATGTAATTCAAAGGCAATGTTCCAAGTTTTACAAATCTGAGCGACATAATCTTCTATGCTATACGTGTTTCTGATGATGTCAAAAGATGGATTCCTGATAAATTGTACTTCAAACAAATCATTTGGTGCTTTAAGACTTCAAAGTACATGAGTACACATTTTTTACCATCCAGGCTGTTTTTGTCAATTTAAGCACTATAGCTGACGTATTTCTTAATGAACCTCCACAGTCTTAAAGGCATCGTATAAATATATTTCCATTTTTTTTTTAATGTGAGCTACACGATTCCCCGTGCTACTGGTGTCTTTGATATAAGGTCTGAAAATGAAGCCTTGAAAACATACAGTTCAAAATGATCATTAAGTGCTTTAAAAAAAAAGGTAAAAGTCATTGAACGACAATTACATTTTCCCCCATAGGCTGCTGTGTTGCAGAATTTCCAGAATTCATGAGAATTCATGAGAATTCATGTCTCAATTTTATCTGTACATATTTTACAAGTGACAGCATAATTGTCTGAACTTTTGTGTTCTGGGGTGTTTATTACTTGTCCCTTCAAACATCGCCAGATATTTGAAATAGTAAAGTTTGACAATTTATAAACGGTCCTCCACAATGTTTTGTACGGGCTTTGAATGTTGCCTTTAAACATCAATTTATGTCGTGGATTGAAAAAAAAATAAAGAATGCAGGTGGGCCAGGCGAGACTGCCGATTTCAGATGGTTGGACGGAACTCCAGTGATTTATAACGGCTTTACAACCGAAGCGTTGTCCAATACAGAAGCCGATATGACGTGCGCTTACTTAGATACCTACAAATACTGTCAGTGGGACTTGTACAACTGTGAGGCTGCAGGGAAGGGAACCATATGCCAATATGGTAAGTACTCATTGAATGCATTGTTTAACAATCACGATAATTCTAAACATATGACCTATGTTATCATCCATGCTGCTAATGTCTTCGATTATGTTCTAAAAATGAAGCCTTAAAACTGCCAACCCAAGTTCAAAACGATCATAACATGTTTTTGAAAGGTGAGATCCCGGGATGGGGGGGGGGGGGTTGAGACTGTCATTACAACGTGTACACCATGCGGGTGTGAAAAAACGGTCGGACGATGCACGCGCGTACAGTGAAAAGGGTATAAAAATCTCCAGAATCAGTATACTTTTAACAGAAGGTTTATACCTTAAAGTGTATCTTTCAAACTTGAATACTTGTTAGATCGCCGATAATTACAGTACTTGTTTAGGGTATTCTGAGATCGACAGATGATTTCTTGTCTAGGGTCCATTTTGAAAGTTCATACACGCGCATAGTGTACACCTTATAATGACAGTGCTCATCTATTCAAACACCATCTCGTAGGTCATATATCAAGCTTCTGATATTTCTATTAGGGGTTTCTATCCAATGCCTTTTAAACGCGGGTTCCCTTTCATATATTATTTCAATAGAAATTAGATGTTCCATCATAGAGAATGTAGTAGAATGCAATGTTACGTTTTTATTACTTACAGTCATTTTTTTTATTCTGCATCATGAATCCAATGACATAAAAAAAGTCGTGCACGTATAGACAAAGGCCCTTAACAGTGTACTAAGTGTATGGTGATAGCAGGGGCCTTCTTCCACGCTCGGGACAATAAGTGATGATAGTCTACAGCCTGAACAACTTGAATCACGTGATTCTAATTTCTATGATTCTCTTACCTTATTCACGTTCAACATAAACGATTGTTTCTTTTTCTGTTTGTGTGTTTTCAATTCATATGTGTCTGTCTAGATGTCGATGAGTGTTCCCTTGATATGCATAACTGTGAACAAAGATGCATCAATACACCTGGCAGTTATTACTGCGAGTGCAATGGTGGTCGGAGAAAACACCTTAGTAACGGTTGTACAGGTAAGTAGGCACCCATTATGTTGCACAGCACCTTTTCCCGTACGATAGAAACCTATGATACATAGAGCAAATTCTAAAACGTCTCATTCATTAACCGAAACGTAGAATTCTCTTTAATGGAAAGAGATGCTTTGAAAAAAAAACCACGATTTGCCATGTTTTCCAGCTCTAAAAAAGTTAACAGCCTAACTATAAGACTAACCTTATATTCTCCCTGCTAAATGCTGAAAATAGCAGAATTTTTGCTAGACAGCAATAAAGAAAATAATTGTAAGTACTTAAACAATGAATTATCTAATTTGTTCACGACCTGAAGGAGCTGTAGGTCTCAAAAAATAATAATACCACAAAACATGACAATTTTCCGCTGTACTTATTTTTGAATGTTTTTTTTTTTTTTCTTACTGTAATCGATCCATACATCACTTCAGATCGGCGTAATGCCATTATCACCAGTTGTCCATTGTCCATTAATCGAACACTCTGGTTGGCTGTCGGTGGATATACAGTGTGTCCCAGAAAAAGGAAACCGTATTTCATGGCAAAAATATTCTATCATAATGAATATTTTTTCTAATGAATTAGGAATGATTGTAAAGCTCTGTTCCTCGTCTTTCATTTGATGATAACTTATCATTCATCGGTCACGCATTATTGAATGAAAACAATGGATATTGGTGCTACCCAAATTTTCATTTGTTACGCGCATATTCCATCTTTGAGTGTCATTTTCATGGTAGTAAATGCAATTATTTTTAAGAAACAAAAGTATGACATGGAAATTCATCATTTCTTCTTTGAAATGACAACTCATTCGTAAAAATGTATGATGTATGCTAGAGAACAAGTAAAATTAAAACATGCCTGTTTTAGAGTGATTTTCAGAATAATACATTTTGAGCAATTAGAAGCGATCTGAGCAAAAGGGTTCACGCACGGCTGACTTCACACAATATCTTGCTCGGGGCACAACAATAGGCTCCAAATAATGTTCGCAAGGTAATTTCTTGGTTGCTGGCTGCCAAATCCAGAAAACTGGGTTAATGAATGCATTTTGGAATATTTCTGAAAACAAGCATCTTTTCATATTGTCTTTTCTCATTGATGCGTCGCTTATTTATTAAAAATGTGGTATCGTATGAAAGAAGATAAAATGGGCTTTTCAATGATGTCCTTCAATGTTTAAGATATTCTGAATACACTTAAACATGACACTTTGAATTTAAAATTTGTTCGTGCAAATGATTCTATGACTGTGTCCCTTCTCATTGTCTTTGCTCAGCCATGCGTGAATGGAAATCTCTGTGACCGGTATCAAATTAAAGAAGAACAAATATGACTTTCCAAACATGTACGATTACTTTTCATATTTGTTATTAAGATATAAAGATATCTTCATCAATCTCGGCTTCCTTTTTTCTGGGACACACTGTATTACATTATACTGCAAAAGAGGTGTGCTCTGCTGTAAACAAGCATTCCAAACAACAAAGTTGAGTTAACGATATGTTTTTGCACAATTCAATTATTGACTAACGTGCCGCTATCCATGAATTGCAATGATATCAACCTCTATTATTGTTTATGGCTTTTTTGCGTTTTGCAAGGATACTATTCTTTATACCGACAAAACAAAGTGTATTGAAAAATCTGGCATAAACGGTATTTGTTGTACATTTTCAAAAGAAGTGTTGACGCGA